>CM051003.1:4880855-4935855 GCA_027704905.1 Muraenolepis orangiensis | reverse complement strand
TGCGTTGTAGATGACCGTGAACACAGGAGCCAGCTTGTCAGCGCAGGTCTTGAAGACACAGGATGGAACTCTGTCTGGGCGGGCTGTCTTCCCTGCTTCACCCTCCTGAAGGTTCTACGGACCTTGGACTCGGACAGTTGTAGAACAAGATACAAGATATTGTATTGGCCATTTGAAACAAGTACACAGGAATGCTTACTCCCCATTCCCTCCCCCAGGTCGCGGAGGTAGCAGCTCCGAATGTAGTCCTCTGGGTGAATGTCCAATTTGTTGGTCGGCTCAGAGTCCCCTCTTTCGAAGCGAGTGTAAAATGTGTTCAGCTCGTCTGGTAGGAAAGGGTTGTAGTTGGTGACTCCTTCTGAGCTCCCCTTGCAGTTGGAGAGGACCCTCAGACCATGCCACATACGTCTGGTGTCAGAGCCCCCAAACTGTAATTCTAGTTTGTTTCTATAATTTATTTATGGATTTTCTGAGTTTGTACTTGGCCTTCTTGTAGAGATTGGGGAAAAGCGGTTGTGAAAGCGGTACTCCGTTCCCTCAGTTTGTTCTGTATCTTAGCATTCGTCCATGGTTTGCAGTTCAGGAATGAAGGATCAGACCTGTTAGATGTATTCCTACACTAGCCTGTTAATGCATGCTGTGACAAGATCTATATATCCAGGTCAGTGGTCTTGAATACACTCCAGTCCATAATTTCTAGACCACCCTGCAGATGTGGCGTTGTCTGTCCAGCGACGCACGGTACTCACAGTTCCGTGTGTCCCTCACATGGTCTTCAACTTCTGTTTGTAAACAGAAGCGTGGTATGATTTCCCAAAAGCCGGCTGTATGCATGCTGAATGGTAGAACAGTGCATGGTGGTAGAACAGTGACCAAGAGTCTTGCTGAGTCTTGTTGGACAAGAGATGTGTTGATAGTATTTTGGCAATACCTTCTTTAAGTTGCAGTGGTTGATGTCCCCCGCTACGATGAGGACTGCCTCTGGTCAGCGGTTCTGAACTGTAACGTTTGTCCAATGCGTGGTCGCATCAGCTCGGGGTTGGATGTAAACCAACGTCATGAGAATAGCGGATATTTTACTTGGTAAGTAAAAAGGGCGACCCTGATTATTATTCCAAATAAGATGAGCAGTGTTGAGAAAGCACCTGAACGTCCGTACACCAGCTGTTGTTCACCAAGCTGCATATGCCCCCACCTTTGTTCTTCCCCGTAGACTCAGCTGTTCTGACGGTCCGAAACCAAGAGAATCCCTGTGGTTGCACTGCTTCGTCAGGTATCATGGAGGACAACCACATCTGTTCAAATCATGGCGCAACACTCCCTGATGTCCAGCTGTGAGGCGATATGGCAGTTCAGTTGGTCTTGTTTGCCAGAGACTGTACGTTGACAAGGAGAATGCTCTGTAGGGCTGGTTTGCATCCCCTTCGGCGTGTCCTAATACATCCATGGTCCTAACCAGTAAGCCGTCACAAGACCCCCTCCTGCGGGCGCGTCCCCCAGGGGCTTTGTGGTTCCGCTATCTCCGCAAGTCCCAGTCCTTTATTGCGTTGTCTGAAGTTGTACTGTGACAAAGTGTCTGTGTTTACGGTTGTCATGCATGTCACTTAGGTGTATATGAGATTGTAAGTTTGTTCGTAGTCACCATATATTTTGTCAACAAAAAAAAGACAGAACCCAACAAGTGCTACTTTATTCTGTTGTCCTTGGATGACGAGTATACTGCTTAACAAAACTGGAGTTTGCGGAGATAAGTGGACCCATGTGACACCAGGTTTACAACTGCAACGCCAAAGACAATCGGTCGCAACTCGAACTCCAGACGGGTAGTGTAAAAACTTGCATTCATTCATGCTGTGTACTATTGGATATATATGGGGGAGAACTGCTTGCTTGTGCAAAGTTCGCTGTTAAAAGCTGTCCTGTTTAAACGTTGAGAGTGATGATCCATAGATGGATTTGAAATAAGCTATATGTGGTGAAACTTGAAATAATTGAAAAAAACAACTTGATACCTGCAATGAAAGAGCGTATGAAACTAAATAGTTGAAATCCCAGTTGCAAACTATCATGAGCTCTATGAGCCTGCTGTGAAGAAACATGAATCTGTAATTCCTTACCTCTTGAGGATGAAAGAACTAAACAAAAATGATGTGTACTACGGGCTGCAAGCATGTCTGGTGCTAAGAGCACTGCAACATAACTGTCAGGAACTGTTACCTCAAAGAAACAGAAGCTGACCCATGATGCCCATTTTCAGTTTCCTATACTTCAAAGAGCTACACACACACACACACACACACACGCCGAATACTCAGTCCAGTACTCATGATCATTTACAGTTAGTCCATGGACCAGACCAGATTTTGGTACCACTCAAGGTGGCAAATCCGAGTTACATTTTTTGAAAAGGCACATGTCCATAGATTATATTTTGGTATGGTAACGTTTTGTAAGTGGTAGCTTTGTTACATATATCAGCACATTAAGTTAACCACCCCCTACAACCTTTTGGCTTCTAGACACTGATGCATATACTAATTTAGGGTCATTTACAGGACCTTTACTCATGGTTTATGATGACTTGTTTGGTATAATTTTAAAGGATATATTCTTAGCTTTCATCTGAGCTCAGTTATGACTCTGTCTGATAAATAGTCTTTATTTGAGCAATGTGACATGTAGGAACATCAATGACACAAGTAACAAAATAAAGAGAAACTCACAAGACTAATGATTCAGGAAATGTATAATCTTCCCATATTATCCCACCAAAAGGGGTGATTATGGGCCTTGAAGTAGAACATGGGCCCGGGCCTGAATTTTCACTAGTTGGTACCACCAAGGTGGTAAAGTTTGTATAGCACAGCACAAGTACAGTACAGCGAAAATGGTTTGAAGATGTATACTGCAGGAGGGAATGGGGAGTAAGCATTCCTAAATGGCCAATAAAATATCTTGTATCTTGTATCTTCTTAAATAATTTGGCATCTAACCAGAGTGCAAATGTTGCAGTAAAGTGCATGGTAATATATAATTTATAGTTTACAGTTTCTAAAAGACAGTAGACTAGGTATAAACTGGTGTATAAAAAATACACAAAATACAAATATTAAAATGAGAATATAATTTGTGTGTGGTGCTGGCTGGTATCCTTCAGGTGGGGATCACAGCGGCACACTGGAAAACAGAAGCAGACTGCGGTATGGTTAGATGGGGTAGGGTGGACATGGAACATCTAGTCTAGAACCTATCGGCAGCAGGGGTATGCTAGTGCTGGCTAATGGGTCGCTGTAACGAGAGCTGAGGGGCAATCCTAGGCGCCAAACGACAATGTAAAAAGGTAGGTTCTAAGTTTAGATTTCAATATTTCAACAGTCTGCTTCCCTGATTACAGGTGGCAGACTGACAATTAGGGCAGACGGTAGCTCTATTCCCTGCTGATTTCTTTATGATTTTTGGGATTGATAGAAGGCCAGCTCCTGAAGACCGGAGGGGCCGAGAAGGACAATAGGGTCCTTCAGGTATGAGGGTGCTAATCCGTGTAGGATTTTATAAGTAAGTAGTAGCACATTGAAATCTGACCTCGAATTAACTGGAAGCCAGTGGAGCGAGGACAGAATTGGAGTAATGTGGTCAAACTTTTTGGTCCTAGTGAAAAGTCTAGCAGCAGCGTTCTGCACAAGCTAGAGGCTTTTCGTAGCGGAGTTCGAAAAACAGAGCATTACAGTAATCTAGTCTAGATGATATAAACGCGTGGATGAGTGTCTCTGTATCTGCAGCAGATAGCATTGGTCTAATTGGTTTCTAAGATGATAAAATGCAGTTCTGGTTATACATTTGACATGTTGATCGAAAGATAGCGTCGGGTGAAAGAGGACACCAAGATTTTAGACACAAGAGCTTTGGGCCACAGTAGAGCCCTCACACAACAGTGTGACATCTTCAAATAGTGGTCGTTGTTGCTTCGGGCCGATGATTATCATCTCTGTTTTTCCTGTGTTAAGCTGCAGGTAGTTTTGGGACATCTTTTAATTGTAGTCAGGCAGAATTAAACTTTCTGGATCTGGGAGGAGTCGTTTGACTTGATAGGAATATAGATTTGGGTGTTGTCAGCATAACAGTGAAAACTTATTCCATAACTGCGAATAATATCACCAAGAGGAGCATGTAGATTGCAAAGAGAAGAGGACCAATGACCGACCCTTGGGGAAGACCAACGCTTAGGTTACAGTGATTGGATTGTGAATCATCACAAAGAACAAATGTGTCCTATTTGTGAGGTAAGATCTGAACCAGAGAAGAGCCGAGCCTTTGATGCCAACATAGTTTTCGAGACTATCAAGGAGGATGCTGTGCTCGATTGTGTCGAAGGCGGCACTAAGGTTGAGTAGCACCAAGCAGGGTGTGGGAGGAATTCTGGAAGATGATGGACGGCAAACATCAATCTCCCTGGAGGAAGTCACTGCGAACATCTCCACAACCAAAGCAAAGCCCCGGGGGTTGATGATATCCTTCCAGAAATGCTGAAGGCTCTGGGTGTTGAGGGGCTGTCATGGATGACACGTCTTTTCAACATTGCATGGAAGTCTGGGACAGTGCCTGAGGAGTGGCAACGGGGGTGGTGGTACCCCAGTTCAAAAATAGGGACAAAGAGGGTGTGTGCCAATTACAGGGGTATCACATTACTCAGCCTCCCTGGGAAAGTCTACTCCAAGGTGCTGGAAAGGAAGGTTTGGCCGATAGTCGAACCTCAGATTGAAGAGGAACTATGTGGATTCCCCTCTGGTCGTGGAACAACGGACCAGCTTTTCACTCTTGCAACGGTCCTGGAGGGGGATTGGGAGTATGCCCATTTTTTTCCGGTCTACATGTGATTTGTGGATTTGGAGAAGGCATATGAGCGGGTCCCCCGGGAAATACTGTGGGGGGTGCTGCAGGAGTATGGGTTGCGGTGTTCACTCCTGAGGGCCATCCAATCTCTGTACTCCCAAAGCAGGAGCAGTGTCCGGATTCTTGGTAGTAAGTCAGGCCTGTCAGTGGCTGTTGGCCTCCGCCAGGGCTGCGCTTTGTCACCCATCCTGTTTGTGATATTCATTGACAGGATTTCAAGGCATAGTCATGGAGGGGAGGGGTTTCAGTATGGTGGGCTCAGGATTGAGTCGGAACGGCAAACCTTACATTTATGGACATTCAATCATTGGATACAGCTTCAACATAAATTAACAATTAAATGCACTTTCAAATGAACAGCTACAAATTTAAATTATTGCTCTGCAATGTCTTACAATTAATTAAAGGGAGTTGGGATTGTCATGCGGGGTTGCAGACTTTGCAGTCTTCAAAATAACAGTAAACCGCTTTGTCGGAAACTGCGGGTCGCCCATGAGACAGCTTTCCACTACAAACAATATAAGCCTTGTTAAAAAAAGAAGGTACAAATGGTATCTGATCATGCTAAAATATTAATGTATACTTTCTTCTCAAGAACTGGCTCCATCTGAACATCAATTAACTGTCCAGTATAATATACATTTGGCTCAAACTTCAATGACTTCATAATAAATTGCTTTTTTTTTAGCAAGTTGTTTTTATTTTAATTTGACTGTTGCATTTTATTTAACATTATGGTATACAAGTAAGAAATTAGTCACTAACCAGTCTAATACAGTGATTTCATTCCCTCTTCCTTATATTTATAGTATTTTTTTTAATTCCTTTTGTTTAATTACTTGCATGATTTTCAATCAAGGAGAAAAAGCGAATCCCCCAATTCAAGTTTTTGTGGGAGAGGGATGAGGGTTGAGCTTTCAGGTTGTCGGCGTTCATCTCAAAACCTGCACACGACTGTGTGTGATAACTAACCGGGCCACTGTCAGACAGCCATTCCATCTCAGCTTAGAGGGCTGGTCTTTTTTTCTAGCGCTTTACAATTTACATTTTAGTGACAAAAACGAATGTTGTCCCACCCCCCACCCGCAACATTAAAGCAATCCTTTTCACCCATACAATAAATGATCTTCTTTCCAAGCCTCCGACAATGGCCGGGGGCTTTGTGTTTATATGAGTGTCGTCATGTGCGCCTGCATACATGTCCAAAGAACCGACGTAGTCTCCTAACCCTATTTCAGTTTAACCGAGTGCCACCCAATACACACACGCATCGTCCTGTAGAACAAAAGATTGCAATGACCAGGAATTACTTAAAGAGAACCTGGCACACAAAAAAAACAATTACGTTTACAGTTTTAAACACAACAATTTTTTTCCCAAAAGGTACTAAATAAAAACATATGAATAACATTAATTGCAGTATTAGCATTCCATTTCTGAAAAAGAAAAATGACAAAAGGCATGAAAGCATATTAAATCATTTCAACAATCAACATTTGGTCTCAACCCAAAAAAAAAAATTATATATATTCTTTGTGATTTAAATGATCTTAAGCAGCCATTTGCAAATCCCTCAACATTTTAAGAGAACATTGACATTCATTTCTCATTCCCCCCCACCCCCCCCAAACTGTTGGAACTTTTTACACCTCAGTAAAAAAAGTGTTCTCAACTTTAGAACTTTTAGAACTTTAGAATCAACTTTAGCCCTCTGACAAAATGGGGAGTACGGGTCCCCTGGGCGAAGGACAGCGGAACAAATTGCACACAAATCAGTGCTGCTACAATCCCTCTACAAACTTCTCTAAAGTTTCCCCCTTAGCGTCTCCATCCCCAAGTCACTGTCGAGTGCCGGGTGTGTTGAGCTGTGGCAACATGGTATCCCCATGTGTCCCTGCTCCATTGGCCCTGAGAGGGGGCCTCCCAAGCCCGGCTAGGGTGACCCGGAGTGTTGGGGAGAGGGCTGAGGCTGATCCTGGACCTGGGGTAAAGGGCTGGAATGTGGTGGTGGCTGTTGCGAGGGGGGACATGGGGACTGGGCAGGTGCCGGGGAGCGAACCTGGTTACTAGCCAGGGCAGGTGGTCCAGGCAGGTGGGCTCCACCTTGGGGCTGCAGGGGTGTTTGGGGGCTCATGGGGCTCGGCTGGGCCGACGAGATCATTTGCTGCTTCAGGACGGCTTGTTGCTGCTGGAGGAGCTGCAGTTGCTGCTGCTGGAGAATGTGCTGTGGGAGTAGGTTCTGGGGGGAGTCCATCCCAATGCCGGACTGGCCTATCTGAGCCATGGTTGGAGGGAGCGGGCCCATGGCTCCTGTGGCTGCACCAGAACCTGCCTGCCTGGCTAGCTGCTGCTGCTGGATGAGAAGCTGGGAATAGATGGCTGCCGTGCCCTGGGTCTGCGGGGGGAACTGGCTAGGGTGGCCTTGAGGCATCACTCCCTGTTGCTGCTGCTGCCTTAAAAGCTGCCGACGGTAGAGCTCCAGGATCTGAGGATTGGGGTTGTGGGCAGGGTTTATCATCTGTCCCTGGGAGCCCATTGCAGTCATGCCTGGGGTGGTGGGCTGTTGTATTTGTTGTGGGGGTATCCCAGGCCTTAGCAAAGACAGTCCCGGCATAGTCAAGGCCTGCATGGCGGGTTGCTGCTGCTGCCCCAATTGCTGTAGCTGCTTAGACTGGTTGGCTTGGTACTTGGCTGTTCTCTGCTTGACGAAAGCAGCCATGAGCTGGGGGTTGGACTTAAGTATGTTGAGGACTTGCTGCTGCTGCTGGGGTGAGCTAGGAGACTTGAGCGTATGGAGGAGGTCCTGGAGGGCATTGGTGCCGGGTCTCTGTGGAGTTTGCGGCCCGACACCTGGCTGCTGAGGTACCAGCATCCTCTGTGCTAGCTGAGGGGGCTGCTGCCCTTGGGGCATCATGGCTCTCTGCATGGTCAGGGCTTGTTGTGGGGACTGACCTAGGGCAAGGCCTGGTTGCTGAGGCTGTCCTTGTGGCCACTGTCCTTGTGCCATGTTAGTTTGCATCACCTGAGGGGCCCGGGGCCCCGTCACCATCAGCATAGGTGATTGCATTGGTCCAGCCATACACTGTGGCTGTTGTGGGTTAATTGGCAGGCCATTCACGTTGACTCTGTAGTTCTGCTGGTTCTGCTGGGCCTGAGCCATCATCTCGATGTGTCGGGCCATCTTAATGGCAGCCAGTGGAGGCTGCTGCTGCGAGGGCTGGGGTTGAGGTTGGGGTGGCTGTGGGAAAGGGGACTGCTGGTTGTGTAGAGGGGAGACCTGGGGGCCAGGCTTGCCCTGAGACACTGGAGATTGGGGCTGGCTATTGCGAGGAGCGTTGGGAAAAGAAGGGGATATTACAACAGCTGCATTGGGGGTCTGGGGTTGGTTGGAGAGCGGTTGCTGAGGTGTCTGAGGGGTTTTAGGCTGGGTGAGGGAATTGGGAATACTGGGGGGGTTTGAGGCTGGCGTGGACGGTAGCGACATGACCCTGCTCTGCATGGTGGCCATCCTCCTTCTCATCATCTGTTCCTGCTGCAGCCGGTGCTGCAGCTGCTGCTGTCGCAGCTTTTGCTTGATGTTGAGGCAGAAGGGAACAAGACATGTGTTCTCTTGGCAGTGCTTGGCATGGTAGCAGCACAGGGCAATTAGCTGCTTGCACACAGGGCAGCCACCGTTTGTCTTTCGCTTGCAGACTTTGGTGTGCTGCACCACCCTCTTCATCTTCTGGCAAGACGGCAGTGAGCAGTTTGCGTTGCGACACTGGCAGGCGTGGACCAGGGACTGAATGCAGCGCTGGATGCTCAGACGGCGATTCTCCTGAGGGCTCTTGGAGGCCTCGCCACCATGGCTGTTGCCGTCATCATCCAGGCCCAGGCCCCACTTGACCATCTTATGCTCGTGGCCTTTAGAGTTGTAGCAGTTAATGCATAGGTCAAAGTCCTGATAAGAGGGAAAGATATATATAAACTATAACAGAACAAACTCTAACAATGAACTCCCATACAAACCGATGTAATACCCACACATGAAACAAATATCGAACAAAAGGGGAACACCGTAGTGTGTGCCTTATTTTTGCATTTTTTGACTGGTAGTTCACACATTCGTTCCTCACATTCACCACATGTCAGGATTCAGGATTGTGTTAAAGGAAACATTTAATGGTCATCACCATTATAGGAACCATTACCATACAACCTCGCCCTAACAAGACCTGCTGCAGTAAACCCCTGCAGGGACCAGAGAGTCTAACCTCGCAGACGGTGCAGTGCCAGCGCGTCTCCACGTGATGCTTGCACTGGTTGCAGGTGTAGATGAAGCGGTCCTGGCCCTGGTTGTGCAGCTCCACCAGCATGCACATGGAGCTCCACTTGCAGCGCCGCAGCGAGCTGAACTCCCAGTGCTTGTCCCTGGCCAGTGTCAAGAAGGCATCACGGCCGTCCATCAGGTCGCAGGTGAGCAGTGGGTCGGGGTCCGAGATGGGTGGCAGGGTGTTTGCCACGGGAGCAGAGTGCATTTGGATCACAAAGAAGACCTGGACAGGGGGAGGGAAAGGGGTCAGAGGTCAAGAACTCAGCTAGTCCTGCTGTTATCTTGGATCCAGCAGTCCTGCAATGTTACAGCAGAAATTCTGGGAAGGGACAGCCCAGAACAGTTATCTTATCGTTGCGGTATCTTATCATATAAAACAATGTTACTCCAGAAAACAAAAAAGTAATAAAACACACCCTAACCAAGGTTCAGGGTATGGGGGTCGTTGCAACTTGCAGGGGCAGTTGTGGATTCTATGAAGACGGTTCTCTGGGGATGTAATAGAGCCTCACCTCTTTGTGCTTCTCCAAGGAGGTATATAGCTTCTGGGACAGGTCATTGCCTACATTCTCCATGCCATGCTTCTTCTTCTTATTAGCGCGGTTCACGCTGCTCTTGTTCTTATTGGACTTCTTGTTATTCTTCTTCTTGACATGTTTGCTGTCGACTGGTGTGCCCTGAGAATTAAACAGTACAGATAAAAGCACTGATGTTATGAGAATACCACACTATGAACACATTGACATGTTGCTGCCCCAAGATACCCTCAGTGTGTGTTTTGAACTGTCAAAATAACGCATTAATTTCGATCCACAGTATCCACAGTTTCAGCCACAGTAGCTTTGTTGGCTGGAAGCATATGACAAAACGTTGCTTGGCCCAGCGGATGGAAAATTTACATTAAAAAAAATGCCAAGATGAAACTGTTGATAGGAGCACCGTTCTATGCAATATCTGGAGTAATGAATGTTCGTACCATCGGAAAACTTCAAGCCTGAAATACCACCTCAACGCAAAGCACGTAGTGGTGAGATCAGAGACCGAAGCACAGCCTGTGATGCTAAGGTTAGCAACCAGTCAAGCTGCAGTCCAACAGGCGCTCAGACGCAAACTGAGTCAGTCTACCTTTGACAAATTAACCAACTCAATCGCCAAAATGGATTGGAATGGATTGCCGGATCATTTCGGTGGTAGAGGAAAGGGGGTTAACGAAGGCTTTACAGATTGCCTCCTGTGACGCAACGTATAAGCCACCCTTTAAGAAATATAATTGTGTCCAAAATCAAACAGCTTTACTATAGTTCAAAGGAGAACATAACTATAGTTCTCTGAGAATGTAAACAAGCTAGTTTGTCTCAGCGACTGGCTGAAGGAGAAGTAAGAGGTTTTGTGAGGGTGATGGCTCAGTTACTGTTCATGTTGATAAATCAAACTGTTATGGCCTATGTTGCCACAGAGATTTCGGCTTGGTTGGTGGTTATTTTGTCAAGCAGAGATGGTCAAATGGACCGTTAGCCTATTGTTAGGTTAGAATTGTGGCCCGATTGTCAATGAACGCAAATGTGAAATAAGAGATGTTGACCGTTAAAGTTAACTGTATAATGTTTATTCATTGATTCACTAATCTACCAAAATCCATTTGAAATGCTTCTCCCAGCAAATATTGACATGGGATTGATTAACCACAAAGCAGGTTATTAATATGATTAATTTTTATAATAGTTTGAAAGCTCTTATATTATAATCTTGTTTAATACAAAAGGTTAAATCTAATGAATTGCGGAATTGCGATTAAAAGGCCAAGGCTGCTTCCAGCAAGGCTGCCCTGTTCTTACCTTAGGTGTCTCACAAGCAACAGTGTTGTCCTTCTTCTTCCTCTCCTCCTCCTCCTCCAGCTCCAGATCCCTGATGCTCTCCTCCAGCACGTTGGGCCAGAAGTCTCCGTCAAAGTACGGAAGCTCGGTGGCGCTGGTCAGGCGGTCCTCTGTTGCTTGCGTGAAGATGTCCTGGGAGGAACACAAAAACCAAGCTTGTCTTCCAAGTTCAGAACAGGCCATTCTAACAACATCAAGGTCGCAGAAACTCATCGTTTCCTCTTGTCCTCTTGGACGGTCCGCTGGCATGGTCAAGTAAAGGTTTAAATAAAAGTGACTTTTGAGTTCAAACAATGTAATACACAAAATGGGAGGACGTAGGACAAATAACATTTCAAATGTTTAAACTTCTGGAACCCTATAGTAAAGTGTTAACAGAAAAATCAAGAACATTTTTCCCCAATACCTCATAATTCCACATCTCGAAGTGCCAGGTACACCAGTGTTGTTTTTGGAGAGTGTCTCGAGTGTCGAGAGTGTAATGGCTCGACTACGCTTTCTGCGGGGACATGAGCTGACGCAGAATCGCAGAAGCAAAATGCCTGGAGCGTTCAGAATCCTTATATTGATCTACTCCATGAAGAGTTGCTGTTTATTACTGATCTACTCTATGAAGAGTTGCTGTTTATTACTGATCTACTCAATGAAGAGCCGAAGTACATCTTTACTACTGAAGAAGTACATTAATAATCACAGAAAAATAATTGTGGGTTCACACCAGACAATACAGGAAAGGAACGGCAATCACAAAATACAATAAACCAAAAAAATATACAAAAATAAAATAAAGAGAAAAACTACAAATCAAATAATCCTGCTGTGATAAAAAAGAAAGAAAGAGGGACTGGTCCATAAGGCCACTACATTGTCTGAGGTGAGACAAGAGAGTTCTGCACAACCTTGCATCTGTGTAATGACAACATGTAAGATGTGCGTGGAAAAGTTAAAAGAAGCTTCCCGGAGCAGTACAGTCGGGTTCTTCCATGCAACCCCAATTTGGCTGTGCAGATGCTTTGAGCGTAAACTGCCTATTAGAGGGGCCATTTCCTAAACCGCCATTCACCTTGTAGTCGTGGAGGATCCGCTCTGCGAAGGCTTTGTCCAGCATCTTCCTGTACCACTCCTGCAGCCTCTTGGGCTTAGGGATCTTCTGTTCATCAGGGTGACAGTGGAAGATGTAGTCGTCTCCTTCGCTAGGCGGGCAGGCCCAGATGTGCCCCTGGGAATAGCTGCAGAGAAAAGTGTTTCTCAAGACAGTTAAACACACAAGACCTAATCCTCAGCCACAGCACACCCTAGCTGGTCTGGAGTCAGATTCGAGAAGAAAACATGCAGCAGGAAAACCTCAAGACAATAGGACAATAGGAGAGGCAGACATACCCAAGTTTCTTGACATATTCTAGGTAGCCAATGAGAATTTCGTGGTAGACTGCCGTGCGTAGCAGCCGTGGTTTGAAGAAGTGAATGCTGTCGAGGTACGATAGGTAGACCCGTCTGTGAGGGGAGAGGAGGGGCACAACATGTAGTCTGGTGGGCGGTATAACTTGGAACACCCAAGGTGTTCAGAACAGGAGACAGAACAGTAGGCTCTACCCTCTTTGTCTTAAATCTATTTCTCAATATATTTGGTCTTTGCCTAGGATATGCAGGTTTCGTAGGAGCTCTGGCAACACTGTAGACTGAAATGCAGGTACAACATGTCGGTTTCAATACAGCTGCTAGTGTAGCCAGCACAGACCTGGTGTTGGGGAATGAGCATTCTGAGCCATACTCCTGCACGTGCATGCCGAAGAAGCACACATCCACTCCATCAATCTCTTCAAAGGCAAAAAGTGCTTTGGTTCTGTAGGGAAATGACTCTGGCATTTCGCCTGTGTCCACGAACCTGTCATATGGAAAATACACGTGGCTCAAATATTCAATGTTTACATGAATCATTCCATGGAAAAGCAATCAGTTATGTAGGTTGCTTATATTGCCCACACAGCGTTCGCTCCTTGAGTTCAATGCTGCAGATCAAATCATGCAACTAAATACGTATTTCACCAATGAATGATAATGCAGCCTTTGCTACCAAAAGAGAACATTTATACCTTATCAAAACCCCAGATGATGTCTAGTCTCATATCGCGATATGGGCCCGAGCTGTGCCTCACCTGGCTTTCATGCCTGGTTTCACCTCCACTGTTTTGTCAGAGCTGGCCACCACTCGCACAAACACCTCTCCGGACTCCGGGTGTTTCTGTCCCTTCAAGTACTTATTCACACGTTCCTCTATGTACATTCCCAAATGCGTTGTCTGCAGCCCTATTGGGCACAAAGCAGCAAACAACACGCGTTAGGAACTTACAACACACATGTTGCACGTACTTGTGTAAGTACGCAAATGTTAAGACAATCATATAAAAGATTATTCAAAAGACATCATTGTATACACATCATCCCATTATTCAAAATACATCATTGTATACACCAACAAAAAAAAGTGATTTATACAACTTTACATAGGCCAGAATGTTAGTAGTATTGTTGCAACAATTGCACTTGAGCATTCTTTGTTAGTTTGTTGGACACCATAACGGCATGAGGTTGATCGCATTAGAGCATGCTTATCGTTTGTTGGATACCATAACGGCATGAGGTTGATAGCATTAGCACTGAATACCAGGGAAACTACAAAGCCAACAATGAGTGCATGCAACTGTTGGAATGCCTCTCGCTGGAGTAACCTCAAAGGGACATATGCGGCCCATATGGAGAAAAAAGGTTCTTTACATTACATTACCCTGCTCTCTTCTCCCCCTCGTCTGGTCTCCCTGAACTACTGGTAGTGATTGATGTAATGTGATTTCACTCGTATGGCAAGAGACAGCCTATGCACAAAGAATACACGTGGGTGTGAGAGGATGGGTAGGGGGGAGGAGTGACTTACGTTTTGCAGAGAACTTGTTGGCCTTCCGTGTTTTACCACTCTTCTTCAAACAATTGTCACAGGTAAAGCTGGAAAAAAGGAATTCAAAGTTCATAACAAAAAGGGTGTGTCTCAGTTATGATCACCATAGTAATGACAACAGTACTGTCTAAGCCGTGAGGGCGAGGACTTACCCAGAGGGCCAGATGGCGTCGTAGTGTAGCACGCAAATTTGGTGCATCATGAGTCCACAATCTTTACATTCAACAAACCTGACCAAAGCAACCAAAATGTAGCTTCAGCATTTCAGAATGGTCAAGTGAATGTGAGGCCTAGTCTCAAGTGACTGCTTAAAGAACTGTTCTTTCATAAACCATGTTTCTTATGAAGTTCGTATTCTAAGTCAATAAGTAATGGTAAATGGACATTTATATAGCGCTTTTCTAACCAATGGTTACTCAAAGCGCTTTACATATCAAGTCTCACATTCACACACACATTCAAGAGGAGTCAGCCATGCAAGGAGACAGCACGTCAGGAGCAGTTAGGGTTAGGGTGTCTTGCTCAAGGACACCTCGACAGCTTTTGCTAGGAGGAGGCGGGGATCGAACCAGCAACCTTCCGGTTGTGAGGCGACCGGAGCTAAACTGACGCAATCAATACACAGTCAATACTTAACAATTGTTATGAGCTAAACTGACGCAATCAATACGCAGTCAATACTTAACAATTGTTATGAAGTTTAAGTACTTTGTTAAGTCATGGCCTATGTATGGCGGTTTGTGGCAACACTGCTACAGGCAGCGGGCAACAACACTACCTTCAGCCAGTTTACTCTTCCCACAGTTCTTACACACTTGCAAGCCAACCAATGCAAGCGTGCCTTTGTTGGAGGATTACAAAATGTGTGTCTTATGAACTTTTTCATCCCGGGACTACACTCTTGCTCACAACATTCTACATTCTAACAACTTACGGCTCCTGGTCGAGCGTGTCGTTCTTCTTACTTTCAAACTGATCTTTAGATATCATTCTAGGAGGAAGAGAGAGAGAGAGAGATTAATGTTACATAGAGAGAGAAGACCCGTTACCTGGGACAGAGATACATAAGGCATGAATGCACACATATATTTGCAAATTTACTAGTCTCACATATTGTCCTCATTAAAAGAAAATTGATTACGCATGAATAAAACTGCTGTATATAAAGTAAATCACGATACACGTGCTCCAGGTGGACAATGCGGGGTCACTGGGTGTCCTTACGTCTGTGGTTGCACTGGATCGTCTCCTAATGTCACATTATCTCCTTCGATGTCATTGAAGCATTTTTCACAGAAATGATACCTACAGCAGAGACACAGGTCATTAGTTCAAGTCCATCCACGCACACTCCACTAGGGCGTTCCTGTTACCAACATGTGGACTGCCGGGACAATACCTGCTTAAGTGCCTCTATGTCCATAGTACATCGATACAAGGACAGATCACTGATAACCAGATGGCCCGCACCAAGCGTGGGTAGAACGGCGGTGTCAGGTTAAAGTTCCATTTTAAAAGAAATTGAAGGTCAGGTCGACGTCATTTAATTTGACTCCATCAACAACAATACGCTTTGTATTGAAGTATCGAATTACCCCCAAAATATTTTGCAATGTTGGTATTGTACTGCACAACCACACGCTTCACATATTTGAAATGTTGCTTAATTAATTCCCCACCACAAGTATATTTTTAAAAATATTTATTTTTACAGAGAGAAACTGCCAGAGGTCCAGCTTAGCTCTTTTATTATGTATAGTTCTCACTGAGATTGGGACGCAATGGCACAGTGTGGACAGCAGGGGGTGCAAGAAAACACAGCAAGGAGCCATTAGAATAAAAACAGGAACACAAACACTTCAGATGCCATTTGTGTGCTTAACATTTTTGTTTTCTGCCTTACAAAAGAAGAGGGCAGCATTGCTTGAATCCAAGACTCTGAATGGTTGCCGGACAAAACATTCTGAAAGGGAGCCAAAAGCTGAGTAGACCCACAACAAAGTTGTGTCTTTGTCTGCCAGGCCTTTAAGGCATCGCCATCCGATCCAAAAACCTCAGAGTGCTAAGATGGTGTTTAATTCATTTTTTAAAAAATGTCTTTATTTATTATATTAATACTTTTACCATTTACTAGTCTGACAAACATCGGATTTTAGATTAATAATCGAAAATCTGATCAGACTAGCTGAAATCTGGGTTTCACTTTCTGGTGGGAAGAAAAGCTAAAACGTCCCTTCTAAGAACGACATTCTTAGAAAAAGAACAGACTCTGTGCCTTCTACTCCCAGGTGTGCTATAATATTAGTAGCACTGCTGGATCCCAGGGTATTCATCAACTGACAGACTGGGAAGCCAAATAAATCCCATCATACATGTTATTTCACCATGTTCAAAGTCATGTCGATATCCAATTCTATAGACATATTACTGTAAATGCTTGTTCTCGCAGGTGAGCTTACAACCAACAGTACAAACACACGCCACAGTCAGACGTACCTGTTTTGGTAGCTGTAGTATGTGCCACCGGTGGGTATGGTGCACAGCTGCTTGCCGTAGCAGCAGAGGGTTTGAGGGGAGAACTCGTACTGTACAGAGAAACACCATCGTCATTCATTTGCTCATTAGCACCGAGGCACCTTGAATCCTGTATATTTTAAGCTTGCATTCTGAAACCTTTCACTGCAACCACCACCTCTGTTCCAAGTTATTTGAAATACTAATTGTCCAAAAGAAAAAAACAAACCATGGCTCAATCTATTTTCTTGGATTTTTCTGCACATACTAAATCCATTTGTTCAGTAGAGAACACTTTGAACACAAGTGATAGAACCAGTAGAAACGTTATACACAACATACACATAAGTTGTGTATGTGTGGCCAATGTTGGAACTGATCCTCTATATCAATACCAAAACCCTTGCTGCAAAGGTTCAAAATTTAATTTCAAATTTGTCAAACAGGCTAGTAGTTTAATCATAATCTGCTGAAATGTTGCTTTTCCAGCATTTCCCTGAATCCTAGCATTAGGAATGCACAGATCTGTGTACTTTCCAACTTGTACACAAGTGAAAAAAAGGGTTATTTTGATAACACTGAAACTTCCCAGCTGATCTCTGCCTCACCTTGCGACCACAACAGTAGCCCAGGCCATGCATGACGGGGTCGATGTCGACCTCGAACACCTCGGCCAGCTTGGAGCAGTACTTGTACACGCGGGACGTCTTGCGGTTGTACAGCCAGGCGTTGTTGAACATGAGCCACACGTCGTCCACGTACTGCCAGGGCTCCTGGTACTGGCCCGTGTCCAGCTTGCGCTTGATAGTCGACAGGTCAATGGGGTTCCTCACAATTTCGAAGTAGTCCTGCAGGGAGGGTAATGCTCAGAAATCATTCTAGCATTGTTGTTTCCTGAAGACAGAATCCTGTCAGGCAGAATCCTTAAAAACTCGAGAAGCTGACAAACACACACCACACACACACCCCACACGTGTAATTGTGATAACTTGATCAGACTGCCAACGTAACAGGTAGAACATGTCATGTTAACCTGACATTTGATCGAGCTACCGCTTCTATTCAATCAATTATGGTCCATTTACCTCGGCTAAAACCAAGAGAAAAACATATCAGTTTTGCATCTCAGTTACATAGCCGATGGTTGGTTGAAAAAAAACAAAAAAACAAAAATAGGTTGACAGCAGGTGGTCAGCTACATAAAGAAGTAATTGAACAAAACAAGGTCTTAAGGGCTTGCCCATCAGAAAACATCACGTGTTTTTTCATTGCAGATACTCTGCTATATTGAGAAGACACAAGAGAGCTGCAGTGTTGGAAAATTCTAAACCAACTTAAATTAATTGTAACCAAGGCTAATGTCTCGCATGACCGACATGAGACAGGTTAGTTTTACGCTACAGATGATGTGTTATTGCAATAGTAATCCTGCTCTGGGGCACTCAAACACATCTTCGCAAAATGACAAATCATTTAATGAATAATTACTAAACATGCCCAAACAAACAACAAATATTACTACTAACATCACTGCTAACACACTCCTATGATCGTAAAATAGCAGCAGTCATTGCGTTGTGACACTGCGATGCACAAGCGCTATATAGTACATATTTTCATGTGATAAAACAAATAAAGGCATTAATAATTTAATTGTTTGGTGTTTTTTGTTTACTGGGTTAATTGAATGCAGCAAAATAAACTTAGCTTGAAAATGCGTATTTGGAATAGCTATGCTTTGCAGTTTGGGTGGTTAGAACATATGTTTTAATTCCAGACAAATTTCTTTCCCATTTCAGTGTTGGTTTTTGAATGGATGGCTACCATTTTGCTGCAATTGAAATGTCAGGCGCGTGTTGGGCTTATTGTGGTACATTTTTTGGAGTATCGGACAAGTTGTTTTTGTACCAACATCACACACCCATAACCCTGTACAACTATTAGGACTATGAGAACAGTTGACCAAACCTCACCAGAGACCTTCACACCAGCATCATATCATTTGTACAGGTGGCAAGGCATTTATAACCGTTCATCTTATGGAAGCCTGCATTTGATTAACGTGGGGATCTCCACCCTTTCTGAATTCCCGACTTTTTAAAACCGTGCCTTTGAGTATCCTTTGACTCACTACTTCTCTTAGTCTCTGGGTTGGTGTGAGGTGGGATGTGTTGCGCTACCCACCGGGATGCCCAGCTGCTTGGGGTCTACAGGCTGCCTGAAGGGAAGTGACTCCGGGTCCTGCCTGTAAAGAGACTCCAGGGTGGGCATCAGTGTCTGCCGCAGGTCCTCTGGTTTAAAGGCTGCCGGAGGAGCAGAGGGAAAGACGAGACGGTGGGGGAGGAGTGAGTGGAGACAGACGTGGAAGAGGGGTAAAAAGAAGGATATAAAAGCTCAATAAAATAACCACCTGGACCATGAAGAACAGCGGGAATGACATGTATATGAACCATTCGATTTTTACAGCTGTGTGTAGCCAGTGCGAACTGCAGACTCACTTTTTCTGCGTGACTGCGAGGGGGACGAGGTGGTTGCTCCTCGGTCCTCCTCATCTGTGGGCTCCACCTTCATCTCTGGCTCCATGTCCATCGGCTCTTGCTCCTCCTTTTTGATGAACAGCAAACCAGAATCATGGCAAAGGGGACCGTCAGTTAGTATTTGTCAGCGTCAGTTAGCAGTGTGCGAGTAAACCGGTCTTCCCATTCCAAATGTATGCATTAAGATAGCCAGGTAGCTTTCCATGAGGATATCATGTGAAAGACCGTAACGCTAACAATAACACAGAGATGTGTACACACCCAAATTCCTCGCACACGGGCAAGCTTGTGTCTCGGTAACCTTGCTCAGCAGGGAGTATTTTGTTAGGTTTAAGAGTGGGAAGCCCATGTAGAGTCCCACGTGAGTCCGGTCTTTGTACAAAGTTTTTCATTAGACAAAGATCGACATTGATTGCATTGTATTGATTGCACATGTTGGCGCATTTCTGAACAATAAAGAAAGCATCAATAAATTGGACCTGTTGGGACTATGTAGAATCGCCTGAAATTCACCATGCTTTTGGGCTCAATCTTGTTTAAGGCAGGCTCAAACCCCTGCTTGACATGGCAAATCTCTGCTTTGTTCTCCTGGACGGGCAGGTCGGCGACAGTGTGCTGAGAGTGCAGGTCAGCATTGGCTGCCGATGCCGGTGTGGGAACCCGGTTCTCCAGACTGGCCCCGCTTTGAGACAGCTTGGACCAGGGAAGAAGAGACCGGGTGCCGGGGAAGAGAATAGATGGAAGAATTAAGAAAATAATGTTTAGGGCTTAGGCAACAGCTCATAGGACCATGTGCATTGCCATGCAGGGATGGGGCTAAACACTGCTCATTTGCAATTAATTTCTCCCCCGATGTTGAAGAAAACCATATAGCCATATTCCCAAAATGACGTCTGCTACAAACGTCTGGAGTGAAAGGCAAAGAAAAAACCCAAGTGACAAATATGGGGGGGTGGGGGGGGCTGAGTGGGTCGTGGTTCAGAAGAGGGCATGCGGAGGGTCAGTCTCACCGGCGTGGTAGGGGGCAGAGGCAGGGGCTGCGTCTGGGTTGCAGCGGGGGGCTCCGCCTGAGTTTGGGGTTGGGTGGGACGGGGTGGGGTGGCTCCCTGAGCTGGGGCTGGGCCATTGAGAGTGGGGGTGGGAGTGGAGCTAGGGATGGAAGACTGGGGGTGTGGCATGATAGTGGCCAGCCCAGCCAAAGTGGCGAAGGTGGTGGCAGCGGGTGGTGTGGAGTGCAAGGGAGTTTGGGAGGGGGCTAGCTGTGTGCCCAGCGAGGGGCCAAGTGCATTCATTGGGAGATCAGTGCCCTGTGGTGGCTGCTGCTGCTGTTGTGGTTGTTGCTGCTGCTGGAGAGAGGGACAAACACGCACGCAGAGCAGGGGAATAATCAGACACACACAAGAAGCAGACACACAGAGGTCAGAAGATCAGACCCCACGCAGACAAACATGTACAACCCCACGCAGACAAACGTGTACAACACAAAAGGATTTGCGTTTAGAGGCAACACTGTGATTGGGATGAGATTAATTTCAGCAGGGAGTAGTTTGATTTGGTTAAAGGATGAGGTTGTTTAGTAGTACCTGGTCTATCTAAAAGCAAATGAATCTCCTCCTCACAACAGGAAGAAGCAATAGGACTGCTTTTCTGCAACACATGCCACCAATTCCGCCTTGCGTTACATTGTTTACCTCCGTGACAGCTGCCTGTGCCTGACCCATTCCCGGTCCAAAAGTCACATTCAGGGCCCCTGTGGTGCTGGAGACCGGGGGGAACTGGTTCTGGGTCAGGAATTGTCCCTGGCCGGCACTGCCATGGGCCGCCATCATGCCCTGGGCCGCCATCATGCCCTGGGCCGCCATCATGCCCTGGGTCGCCATCATGCCCTGGGTCGCCATCATGCCCTGGGCCGCCATCATGCCCTGGGCCTGGGGCATCAGAGATGGGGAAATTCCCATCTAAACCACACCACAGGAGATGTGAGGTTAAAGAACTAGAAAATGAATGCACTTGTGCCACAGTGGCCTAATTGGGGCTGTGTTAATGAGTGAGGCGTGCAATGACGTGTTGCTACTGACTGCACTCATGTTGATCTGCTGTGGGTGGTTCATTGGGGACCCAGCACACTGGCCCATGGGGGCCTGGGACAGCTGAATGTTGGAAAGAGCCATGGGGCTGAACTGGTTGATTCCTGCAACAGTCACCCACCATGTTAAGCAATCATTGCATAATAATTCTGAAAGCAGTCACACAGAAATTAACCTGGCATTCACAAAGTGCGTTAACACAATAATAAGTACCTTGGGGGACCGGCATGCGATTCATGATCTGATTTGGCACGTTGGGGATAGGCACAGGACCACCTGGAGGTAATCAACCACCACAGGGGACATAATCAGAGGACACACACACACATATATATATATGACATATATATCTATATATATCACATATATGATATATATATATACACACAAAAAAGAGAGATCTTTTGATCTCAAGGGGCTTTCACCTGGTTAAATAAAGGGCACACACACACACACACACACACACACACACACACATATATATACACATATATATATATATATATATATATATATATATATATATATATATATACACATATATATATATATATATATATATATATATATATATATATATATATACATATACATATATATATATATATATATATATATATATACACATATGTATATATATATATACATATATACACATACATATATACACATATGTATATATATATACATATATACACATACATATATATATATATGTATATATATATATATATACATATATATATATACACATACATATATATATATATGTATATATATATATATATACATATATATATACATACAGTTGAAACCAGAAGTTTACATACACTATATGAAAAGACACATACGATTTTTTTCGCACTGTCTGATATGAAATCAGACTAAACTTTTCCTGATTTAGGTCCGTTAGGATTACCAAAATTATTTCTATTTGCTAAATGCTAGAATAATGAGAGAAGGAATTTTTTTTTAAGAAGGAACAATTGTTTTATTACTTTCTTCAAAGTCAGAAGTTTACATACACTAAGACTACTATGCCTTTAAACAATTTGGGAAAGCCCAGATGATGATGTCATGTCTTTGGAAGCTTCTGATAGGTTTATTGACAACATCTGAGTTAATTAGATACACACCTGTGGATGTATTTTAAGGCACACCTGAAACACACTGCTTATTTGTGCAACATCATGGGAAAGTCAAAAGAAATCAGCCAAGATCTCAGGAAGAGAATTGTGGACTTGCACAAGACTGGTTCATCCTTGGGTGCAATTTCCAGATGCCTGAAGGTGCCACGTTCATCCGTTCAAACTATTATACGCAAGTATAAACACCATGGGAATGTCCAGCCATCATACCGCTCAGGAAGGAGACGGGTTCTGTGTCCCAGAGATGAACGTGCTTTGGTCCGAAAAGTGCATACCAACCCAAGAACCAAAGCAAAAGACCTTGTGAAGACGCTGGCTGAAGCTGGTAAGAGTGTGTCATTATCCACAGTGAAACGAGTACTGTACCGACATGGGCTGAAAGGCTACTCTGCCAGGAAGAAGCCATTACTCCAAAAGAAACACAAAAAAGCTAGATTACAGTTCGCAAATGCGCACAGAGACAAAGACCTTAATTTTTGGAGACATGTCCTGTGGTCTGACGAAACTAAAATTGAACTGTTTGGCCATAATGACCATCGATACGTTTGGAGGAAAAAGGGGGAAGCTTGCAAGCCTGAGAACACCATCCCAACTGTGAAATACGGAGGTGGCAGCATCATGTTATGGGGTTGTTTTGCTGCAGGAGGGACTGGTGCACTTCACAAAATAGATGGCATCATGAGAAAAGAACATTATGTGGAAATATTAAAGCAACATCTCAAGACATCAACCAGAAAGTTAAAGCTTGGGCGCAAATGGGTCTTCCAAATGGACAATGACCCGAAGCACACTGCCAAACTGGTTAAAAAGTGGCTTGAGGATAACAAAGTGAATGTTTTGGAGTGGCCATCACAAAGCCCTGATCTGAATCCCATTGAAAATGTATGGGCAGAGCTGAAAAGGCATGTGCGAGCAAGACGGCCTACAAACTTGGCTCAGTTACACCAGTTTTGTCAGGAGGAATGGGCCAAAATTCCTGCCAACTATTGTGAGAAGCTTGTGGAAGGATATCCAAAACGTTTGACCCAAGTCATACAGTTTAAAGGCAATGGTACCAAATACTAATGAAATGTATGTAAACTTCTGACTTTGAAGAAAGTAATAAAACAATTGTTCCTTCTTAAAAAAAATTTCCTTCTCTCATTATTCTAGCATTTAGCCAATAGAAATAATTTTGGTAATCCTAACGGACCTAAATCAGGAAAAGTTTAGTCTGATTTCATGTCAGACAGTGCGGAAAAAAATCGTATGTGTCTTTTCATATAGTGTATGTAAACTTCTGGTTTCAACTGTATATACATACATACATACATACATACATACATACATACATATATATATATATATATATATATATATATAAACAGTCCTTGTTGCTCAGACTCCACTCTTTCAGCAAGTCAAACCAGGCTGCTTGGTGCACTACATATATGAGTGGTCAAGTCAAACATCACAACTAAAAGACTAACTTCTCAAGCTAACCACGATGCCTGCAAAAACGAAAAGGCCCACCATGGTGGAACATGCATAAGGTAGTACTACTATAAGGTAGATGTACTCACTCTGTGGGCCGAGGGCACCGGGCTGAGAGGGGCCGGGTGCCTGCGCCCCCTGTGCGTTCAGGGTGGCCTGATTAATGATCTGCTTCTGTAGCCGCGAGCGTCTCTTCTCCTCCAGTTCCTTCTGGATTTTATAGATCTTCTCTGCCAAGAAGTGGTAATATTCGTCCTACAGGGAGAGAGAGGAGGGAGATGCAACAAAACCGACCTCTTGAGTGTTTTTTTGTTTGTTTTTTTTGCTTTCAAAAGACCCACCCGGCTGTTAGCGGACTCATACATGTCTCCTTCCACCTTTCTGGCGTAGGCCACCAGATTCTCCATTCGCCTGTCCTTCAGAGCTGCTGGATCTGGAGTGGGGAATATGGCTTGTACTCTGTACTCCGGGGAACACGAGACAACAGCCGAAGAGACAGACGGAAGGGAGCAGTAAGAAACACAGCATTGACCGTCCGTGGCATTTACTACAATTCAAGAGCACCAAAAAGTCCAAGTAAACTTTTTTAACAGCTTCCTCATCCACTGGCAGAGAATGGGTTGACCAAGCAACTTCTTCATGAGAAACTTTTTTTTGGACCATGTATCACTATTTATCCATAAAAGGGAAGACCATTATGATCTACACCAGGCATTGCTAGCTGTCCTTCAGTGGTGCATGGATTTCGACCATCTCTTCTGCAGGGGGATGCGCTTACAGCTTGTGGACAAGGTGATTGCGTAGGTCCTGCGTGATGTCTTCATGCCAGGTTTTCATGGTGTCCATGGCGGAGAGGGAAGCTGCCGTAGGTAGGTTGCCCTTTGAGGACACAGACGGGCCATCTGAGAGCAGCTGACTGGAGAGAAAAAAGAGGGTTGGTGGGAGTAATAGGAAACACAGACCGATATGCATGTTGTGTCAAGTGCATTGTATTCCTATAGCCCATAATCAGTTATGTCCTCATGGGGCTTCCCAGGCCCACACCCTAAGCCATATTCAGGCCCCACAGATCCAAGGGACGGATCCTTGAAGAGGGGACCCTCCTTCCAGAGATGGCTAGGAGATGTATCCTTCCAGACGATTGCAAAATATTATGCAGAATAACTTTTTAGATAATTTCAATGAGCCAATGACGAGGGACTGACTTGTTAGTGTTGAATGTGTTGGGGTCTGCTTGTAGGTTTGTCGTTTCGGACGTAGGCCCGCCAATCCCTGTACCTCCGAGGGCTATTTGGTTCCCTTTGATGACAGAGACATAACATTGCATGATAACGGTAATCATTTGAAGTTCCTTGGGATAAAAGGTTGTGATGTTGAATATGTTACATAATGAGGTTGTTAGAGGGGTTTCCACTTCACACTATGAATATATAGATCAATAAACCAAGAGAAACGGCAAAAACATAATATGTTGAATTAATAAAAAGGGTGATTATGTGATTATCATGGGAAATGTTTGTAAAGATGTAAACATCCTTTACCAATGGCACTGATGGGTCTCATCTGCTGCGTTAGTGTTTGTTGGGTCTGTGGGTTTGTTGTTCCAGGCCCCGGAGCCTGGGTTTGCCCTGGTACTTGGCTGTTGTAGGGCAGCCCCAGCGCCGCATAGGCCCTCTGCATGGAGCTGGGGTCTATGGGGGTTGAGGTGTTGATGGTGGGGGTGCTGGACTGGCCTGTACTCACTGGCAATATGGGATTCGGAAGGCCTTTGTTGGGAGAGGGGAGGGAAAGGTGCACTTAAGTTCAATAAAAACATGAATGAAGCTTGAATACAGAGTTCCCTGTATAGTAGAGAGAACAAATGTATTGTTCTATATTGCACTGAATCCAACTTCATCAAAGCATTGGTATTGCATTAATATTGCTCATGTTGAATACATAGATGCACATTTATGCAAATTGTAAACGGATAACACAGACACAAAGTACCGTATTTCACACTTTTTTAGCTGTCTGGCTTGTCCTGCAACTTATACTCCGAAGCAACTTATATATGTTTTTTTTCTGACTGAGTTCAATCTACGGCAAAGAGATCAAAACATCTCAAGTGTCAACCAATCAAAACACTGCAGTCATGTGTAAATGTGACTTATACACTGAAGCGACTTATGTTTGTTTTTCTTAACAACCCATTTTTAGATAAGAGCGACTTATACTCCGGGGCGACTTATAGTCTGGAAAATACAGTATACTGCCCTTGGTTGGACTCAGGAGAGTATTAATCCATGGTTAAGTGCTTTGAGAACTGAATACATGCATATATCCATTTGGGGGTACAGATCGGGGGTATACATATTCAGGTCTTGGACAGAGAATTGGAGGAGAAAAGAAAGCGCTTTTCCCCACACTGCAAGTGTTAGCATTGCACTCACCACCGTGCAACAAAATAAAGACACACGAATTGTATGACTTTTACTCATACTCACACTTATATTACTTTATTATTATATTATGTAATTATACATATATGTAATTATATGATGTATTGTAGGCTGTACTCACACTGCTGGGCGCGTTTGTCACTGGCATTCTTCAAAGGCAGACACACAGGACAGTCCTGCCGAGTACAGTTCTTCCAGTGAGAGATGATCTGTCTGGACGACGCACAGTGAGCCACTAGAGAGGACCAGGCAGAGATGGACAGAGAGTCAGAGAGAGAGTGAGCGTGAAAGAGGGTGGCAGTTCAGATTTGCAGGTTGCTAGCATTCATCCAGTTCTCACTCATCTATTTTCTCACATTTAATTGAACGTATGCCTGGACTGACCAGCACTTGTTTATGCACAAATCACACCATCTACAGAAATCCTCTTGCTTCCCCCTCAATTATAATGTTAGAGGCTAAATAACTAGATTTGCACCAAAATAATCAACTTGAGGCTACGGCCGGTTGATATTTCCCACGCGGGAAAAGGAATGTCCGGGTGTATGATACAATCGCTGGTTCTGCCTTGGAGCTGTGGCTCGTTCAACAGTCTAGCAGCTAATCTGATGAGCGATAGCAGCCTGGACATACGAGAGCCAGAAGCCTGAAGCACACTGCCTCACTGGCCAGCATCACTATGAGCTGCTGCATCAGTAGAATTAGACTATGAGGGCTTCAAGCTTTAGGGATGCAATGTAATTATGTTTATTAATTATGTAATTATTATGCAAATACATACAATCTTACGGTTTACACTTTTTACAATAGTTTTGGCAGCTCTTCAAATTAGACAAGGCTTCAGGCCTTTTGCCGGTTTGGCTTCACTGATCAATCAGCTCAGATTTTGCCCCCTTTAGCGAAACTAAACAATGGCAACAATGTAGAATGTCTCCCTCACATGAACCATTAACCAACTATCAATTTCCTAGTGAGAGCATTAACAATTTAACCATGAGCTGTGTCTCTCTTTTTTGGTAAAACTGTCATGTTGTGGGCCAGGTTAACAGGAAATAAGCTGGCCGTTTGATAGCATGAACACGGCCTCATTAATTCAAACCATGGTTTCCAATAGTTTTGGCTTGAAACCATGCTGAGGGTGCCAGAGCAAAGCAGCAGATGAAGCCAAATGTAAATGAGACGAGCTTCAGGGGGAGTTTGTTTAGCGCAATGCTGGTAGTGACACAGAAGGGTTACATTTAGGGACCAGATGGGTTACGAGATGTAAAATCTAAACTTCTCTGGTTTAAAGCCTTGTGCATGCAGGGTTGGAAAATAAATGGAATTAAAAAGTATATTAAAATTGTCTGGGGATCAAATTCCTATGGAGGATGGTGTATGAATTTAAAAAAGAGCTAGAATACGACAATTGGTCATTAAGTCTGAAGAAAGTGAGGAGAGGGGAGAGGCAGCAGGGTGGGTGAGGCAGCGGGGTGGGTGAGGCAGCGGGGTGGGTGAGGCAGCGGGGTGGGTGAGGCAGCGGGGTGGGTGAGGCAGCGGGGTGCACGAGGCTGAGGGACTCACCCTGGCAGGTCTTGCCGGCCTGGCAGTGGGTCATGTGGTTGAGGACGTTCTTCATGGTGCGGCAGTGAGGGAGGGCACAGGCCCTCACCTCGCCGCTGGCCTGCTCCCGCCGCTGGCACTTGTGTGCATGGAGCAGCAGGACCAGCTGCTGCTGGATCAGCTTGCGCTTCTCCAGGTCAGCTGTGGGGACGGTCGTCGGCACGGGCACACCGCTGGTACTCTGCAACATGGCGGCCTGCTGCTGGGGTTGCTGCTGGAGTTGCTGAAGCGGGGACGGGGGCTGTAGGGAAATGATCAGCCAGAGCCGAGAAATGTCTTCAGTTTCCTTTTTTTACTGCATAAAGTTGTTCTTCTGTTTATCATCTCAAAATCCCAGATATAAACCGTACATTTGGGCAGTCTGAAAGTTGTCTGAAATGTTATGTGCAATTCTGACCATCTATTATGCCTACAATTAATTCTAAATGGTAGATAGCCATTTGGCCCGGGGTGGTGTAAAAGAGGGAAGAGTAAAAGCCTTTCATTGCTTAAAGTAACATAGATAACTGCTATAAAACTATGAGAAAACACCAAAACCTAAATATGAGGCCATGCTAGCAATGGTTAATGTGTTTTAACTTTATATGGTACAGATAAACTTGTGTGCAGTATTTTTAATTATGTTTCAATAAAACATACAGAAAGAAACTAAAGTTCAGTTTAGTTTTATCATTTCATTACATTACACTAAAGTAATTTAGCAGATGCTTTTGTCACACGAAGGTGGATAAATATAGATACTTGTCCCTGCCTGCCTTGCGGCTTGATACGGCTCTGTATTTGATACGGCTCTGTATTTTGTAAAAAATAAATTTGTCAAAAATGACTTACATTATCAACTCAACTAGTTTACTCAAAGTAGTAAGCTGTTCCCTACAGTCCCTGATGACAAAAAAATGATAGAGCAGGGAGAGGAGGAGAAATGTACTTGGCAGAACTCATTTCTGTTGCTTTGAATTATGTCAAAAGCATGAAGGGTACCCAATCTATTAAGGCTTTTCATTCAAATGTGCCGTGCACCAAGAATGGAAGAAAACCATCTTGGCCCCATTCACTTCGACAAAAGGTTTTTTTCCGCCAATACAAATTGGAGTGTGGATTTGTTGTGTTCCAAAACAGCTCCATGTGGATCAGAGGACAAATGATAATATGTCACACCAAAGCAGACAAAGACTTGCTTCAGTACATAGAGGAGAGTGTTACATGTTTGTGGGTTCATGCATTTTGTGTGCACGTGTTGCACTGACGAGAACTCACCATGTTTGGCACACTGGTAACGCCAGCTCCTTTGACCTCACCGGGGACGAGAGGCGGGCTGTTGGCGAGGGCAGCCTTGTTCTGGAGTTGCTGTCCGGCCACTGCAGCAGCAGCAGCAGCCTGCCCATAGCCTTGAGCCGTGAATGGACTTCCACTACCGGCCATGTCCATCTGGACACACACACACAAGTAGAAGCAGCACAAGCAAATCCATCAGTATAGATTAGATCAATCCTGCTTCAAGATAGGACGAAAGGAACCTCAGCATGAACCTACTTTAGGTTTGATTGCTTTACATAGACAATATATGCATTCGGTTTGTTTCCAAATCTATGTTACATTGTAGTATGATCTTTGGAGTCTTTGAAGAAACATAAAAGACATCAGAATCATTAGATTGGTGAAGATGACAAATCAATTGAGACAAAAAATTAATGAATGAATTTATGAAACATAAATAACCAGTATGCAAAAGGAAGCGTATGCAGTTTCACACATTCATATAGCCTGCAAATGGCACAACTGTATTCACGCAACACACAGAAGCTCAGCCCAGCTACAGCATACTGTGCTGTAATAAAGGTTTCAAGAAACCCTCATTTCACTTCACATTGTAGAAACTGTGGACACATGCCATTTAGAGACATCATTATTGAGTAAATTGCTCTCGCTCATCTTCCATTAAAGCGGCAGAGCAGCCAGCTAGTTTCACAAAAAGCAGAGGGAATAGGCGGCATGCAGCCTTACCATGTGTAATCTCTATCTATCTATCTATCTATATATATATATATAGGACATCAGGAGCTGGATGAGCGGGAATTTCCTCAAGCTCAACACTAGCAAAACTGAGGCCCTGCTCAGCGGCTCTAAATCCACCCTCACCAAGTCACAAAACACCCCAGCTCCAAACATCATCATCGACGGCTTCCCCATACCATGCTCTTCCCAAGTAAAAAAGCCTCGGTGTCATTCTGGACGGCTCCCTCTCATTTGTACCACACATTAAAAACATAACCCGCACTGCCTTCTTCGGAACATTTCCAGAGTCCGCTCATCTCTGTCCCAATCCAGCACTGAAATCCTGGTCCACTCATTTGTCACATCCCGGATTGATTACTGCAATGCACTTCTGACTGGCCTTCCCATCAAACTCCTCAACATACTGCAAATAATTCAGAACTCTGCTGCCCGGATCATCACCCGCACTAACTCATCTGACCACATCACCCCCGTTCTCATTCAACTACACTGGCTTCCTGTGCGCTACCGGATTGACTATAAAACCTTTTACTCACCTACAAAGCTCTCCACAATCTAGCCCACCATCTACATCACTGACATCCTTCAGGAGTACACCCCCTCCTGGCTCTCTGTGGAGCTTCAACAGACAGCTTATGTGTGGGATTGTCTTGCATCACAGACGCTTTGGGGAATGAATATAATTCTGTGCATTAACCAAAATCCTGCACTGAGGCTCATTCAGGCCTTGTGTATTAAGCGGTAAGTCTTTATTTATTTGGTTTGTATGGAGGAAGTTATTTTTACAAGATAAGAGTCAACTAAAATCATTATCAATCACCCATGTTTTGACTCTTGGAGAATAAACTCTTCTTCTCAGCAACAATTGAAACAACATGCAAACAGCCACTTAAAGGACCATCAGAATCACTGTGCCAACAGCGCTTCCAACACACCAGCTAGCTCAACACAGGTAGTCAGCGGGAATCCAATGGCCTATTAAACCATTCTCTACATCGCTGACCTGGTCTGCTCTCGCTTTCCCATCCCTCAAGCTACTGGCAGAATAACAGCAGACTTGGCCTTGTCAGACCAAACAAGCAACCTCCCACTCCTCGGGCTGTTGACACCATTCCAACTCAGAGAACTAAAGCCCCAGCTGAGACAAACACAAGTTGGCAGCCTTTCAGCACAGCCACAGTGTACGCACGCCTATGCTGAGCCCCCCCTCCGTCGCTCAGTCCTGCGCTCTCTGAAACCTCTCCAAGCACGGTGAGGCGGCACCTTCCGCTGTGACCGTCTCATCACTCTTCCGCCAGACCAGACAAGAGGAGGAAGAGCGAGAGAGAGAGAGAGAGAGGAGAGGGCCAAATACATTCGACTAAATTATTGAGCCTTTTTCTCAGTGGGCCTCATTCACTCTCCGATAAAGACCTTTACAATCTCTTGCTTTCACAGAGTATCAGACAAGGCAAGGAGCCTGCAAGCAAGACACACAAAATATAGGGGAGAGTTGAAAGTAGGGCTGGACGAGGAAACGATCTTGATCATTGGCACGATAACATTTTCCACGATAACGATGATGAAATTATAACAAATTTTCGATAAGAAAAAATAAGCTGTCAGTTTTCCTCTACCTACCCAAATGCAACATGAACAGCCAATCACACAGCAGGAATAGACATGCGCATTGTTGAGGGACCCACTCACAACAGGTTTTCAGCCATATACCCCTTTTGTAAAGAAGTGCAAGTGATACATGGACATTAAGTGCAATTACCTATTGCACCACTAAAGACATGATGCCTATAAGCGCAGTGAAAAAAGATGGCTTCAAGAAGCTAATGAAGTTAATTGGCTCCAAGTATGTGCTGTATGGGCAAATACATTTCTCGCAAACAGCACTACCTCCGCTTTGGGGAAAGAAGAAGAGCAGAAGAGCAGCTCAGAAACATTCCACACTTATCTGGAGGATTGAATCCTCTTTATTGGTCACATACATGTACACAGGGAAATTTGTTTCTCTGCATTTAACTCATCCTAGTATTAGGAGCCGTGGGCAGCTATTTTATACACAGCTCCCAGGGAGAAGTGTAAGAGTTTGGTGCTTTGCTCAAGGGCACCTCGGCAGTGTCCAGGTCTTTCGGGAAATTGAACCAGCAACCTTCCAGTTCCCAAGCCAAGTCCCTACTGACTGAGCTACTGTTGCCCCAACTGAGCTACTGCCGCCCCTTACTTTGCTACCACAACAGATATGTGGTCTAGCAGCACGTCCAAACCATATACTAGTCTCACAATGCACTATGCTCACTAGAAGAGAGTCTCACTGTACACTATGATGGAGTGGAATCTAAGATTTCTTCCAGACTCCACGAGAACCAGCAGGTGTGCATTACAACAGACAGGTGCGAACGTAGTGAAGAGCATCTGAACCAGACTAGCTTGTGTTTTGGCCACTGGCTGCACCTAGCCATTGGTAAGCTATAAACCCATATTTATCGTATAATGTATTATTTATATAATTTATTTGGTATCAAAAAGCTGATTATAAATGGTTAGAATTTTGTTATGAAACTCATGTCATGCAAAACGGATTTAACATATTTTTTTCAGCCATGTTTATCTTAGTTAACGTACTATTTACCTTCTATTCAGAATGTTTTTGCTAGAAGTCTTGTTATGTTTTTGATAGTTGCAAAAGCCATTTCAACCATTTACCTCGTTGCCCAGTATTATAAAATACTATTTGTTTTATTTAAATGAAGACATAGTAGGCTGTAACATTACATTACAGTAATTTAGCAGCACTTTTATCCAAAGCCACTTACAATAGTGCGTTCAACAAAGGAAGGTAAGAGAACAACTCGTCACCAGAAGTCAAAAGTGCATTTCATTCCTAACAAGTCTCCAAGAACTGAGCCAGTGCTCAGGTAGAAGTACAATACTAGGAGTTTTCTATTTAGATTTCTATTGCTTTTTCTGTTTATCTCAAGAGAGAATTGAGAGCGTCAAGAGGTGCAAAAGAGCAGTTGGGGTGTGCAAAAAGTGAAAAAAAAAAAAAGGAACTCAACCTTCACAAGATGGTCACAGAGTTCCCTACAAGTTGTGGGTCATATCAAGAGATGGTACAGCGAGTGCCGGAACAAGAGAAGGCCTTCACACAAGAACTGTCTGGTGACAAAAAGACAACAACAGTTCCTCCTAGCCTTCCTTTCAATAACATGCCTATGTTGAAGGTTGTCTGGTATTGCCTTGTTGAGACATTTTATTCATCCATGTTCGCTCTGTTGAATGTTGATATCTAAATTGTAGATAAACCATAATTAACCTTCTGGTTACTTTAAGTTTATTTTCTTTATTGTATGGGGCATTATTAAATGTATATCTTGATAATTATCGATCCATATGAAAAAACATAACTTGATACATTTGTGGCCATATCGCCTAGCTAGTTGAAAGCTCATTTTCTCTCCCTCACAAGAATCAAAACGGAGCAGGACAAACACAAACATACCAACTCTGTCACATGCACGTGTCGGGGAAATGATTTACAAACCTAGACTCAAAAGCTCAATGGTTTGAGACTCACGCCCCATAACAAAGCTGTTCATGCTGTGGTGTTCAGTGACATAATAATTACATGGGGGCTGGTTTAGCATTACCACACACAGATACAGGCTTCCCCTTTCAGACACATCCCCTTGCTTGAGTAAAGGAACCCCACACACACAGGCTTCCCCTTTCAGACACGTCCCCTTGCTTGAGTAAAGGAACCACACACACACACACACACACACACACACACACACACACACACACACACACACACACACACACACACACACACACACACACACACACACACACACACACACACACACACACACACACACACACACACACACACACACACACACACACACACACACACACACACACACACACACACACACACACACACACACACACACACGGCTTATTCCTCACAATGACTGAAGATTTGATCACCGGGTCCACTGCCTGCAAACGGTGAGAATCCGGCAAGTGTGGAATGTGTCTTACAGAAAAAAACGTGGACAAGGAAAACACAATTAAGCGTTTTGAAAATGCTAAGGATTGTTGTATGGAAATAAAAAGCAGTTATATCACTATATCATTTTTATAATATATATTTTTTTCACCTTCTTCTACTCTTGGAATAACAGATCTGGCAGCAGCTCAATAGGAGCTCAACCTTCACAAGATGGTCACAGAGTCCCCTACAAGTTGTGGGTCATGTCAAGAGATGGTACAGCGAGTGCTGGAACAAGAGAAGGCCTTCACACAGGAACTGTCTGGTGACAAAAAGACAACAACAGTTCCTCCTAGCCTTCCTTTCAATAACATGCCTATGTTGAAGGTTGTCTGGTATTGCCTTGTTGAGACATTTTATTTATGTAAAACAATTTTGCTCTGCTAAATGTTGATATCTCAATTGTAGATAAAAACTACTACTAGATAAATTTAACCTTCAGGTTTCTTTAAGGTTCAGTCCTAAGCAGAATAATATTAAAAACATTGTATAGGGCATTATTAAATGTATATCGTGATAATTATCGATCAATATGAAAAAACACAACTTGATACATTTGTGGCCATATCGCCTAGCACTAGTTGAAAGCAAATGTTCTCTCTCACAAGAATCAAAGGAGCAGTACACCCACGCAAACATATTGACTATATCATATAGAAAATATATAATAGACTCCCTTAGAATCTGGACATCTAAAATATCACCGCAACATTATGTCGTCCCAATGTGCTTCAAAGAGACAACCATTGTGCCATTACCCAAAAAGACCAAGGTAACGGACCTCAGACCTTTACAGTGAGGTGAGCAAACTTCAGCATCCCCACCAGGTCAGTTTGTTCATTCCTGAACCGCAAACAATGGATGAATGCTGACATACAAACAATTAAGGGAATGGAGTACCGCAGATCGGCCACAAGGGCCCCTAAGCGAGGGGACAAGCAGACCGCCCAGAGTAGCAGAGCGAAGTGGACGGCCAGGGATGCAGGGATGTAGGGCTTGACCATTGCCTGGAGGTAGGAAGGAGCTGTCCCTTTCACTGCCCTAAACTATGACTGTACTTTTGTGATATTTTTCTGGATTGTTGCAAAAGCTATTTTTTAAGTCATCAACTGTTACTAGGAGTTTTATTTAACATATTTGTATTGCTTTTTCTGTTTATCTCAAGAGAGAATTGGGAGAGTCAAGAGGTTCAAAAGAGCAGTTGGGGTGTGCAAAAAGTGATCAGCACCTTCTTCTACTCTTGGAAGAACAGAGATCTGGCAGCAGCTCAATAGGAGCTCAACCTTCACAAGATGGTCACAGAGTCCCCTACAAGTGCTGGAAGGCCATCACACAGGAACTGTTTGCTGACATAAAGACAACAACAGTTCCTCCTAGCCTTCCTTTCAATAACAAGCCTATGTTGAAGGTTGTCTGGTATTGCCTTGTTGAGACATTTTATTCATCCATGTTCGCTCTGTTGAATGTTGATATCTAAATTGTAGATAAACCATAATTAACCTTCTGGTTACTTTAGGTTTCTTTTCTTTATTGTATGGAACATTATTAAATGTATATCGTGATAATTATCGATCAATATGAAAAAACAACTTGATACATTTGGTAAATGGACATTTATATAGTGCTTTTCTTCAAAACGCTTTACAAGTCATGCCTCACATTCACCCATTTATACATTCACATTCAACCACCGACAGCGGAGTCAGCCATCAAGGAGACAGCCAGCACGTCAGGAGCAGTTAGGGTGTCTTGCTCAACGACACCTCGACGGAGGAGGCGGCGGAGATCAAACCAGCAACCTTCTGGTTGTGAGGCGACCGCTCTACCTCCCTGAGCTATACTGCCGCCCATGCATTTGTGGCCATATCGCCTAGCTAGTTGAAAGCTCATTTTCTCTCCCTCACAAGAATCAAAACGGAGCAGGACAAACACAAACATACCAACTCTGTCACATGCACGTGTCGGGGAAATGATTTACAACCTAGACTCAAAAGCTCAATGGCTTGAGACTCACGCCCCATAACAAAGCTGTTCATGCTGTGGTTTTCAGTGACATAATAATTACATGGGGGCTGGTTTAGCATTACCACACACAGATACAGGCTTCCCCTTTCAGACACTTAACTGTGGTGTTTGTTTATCATGTGTTTATTGGCGGCGTGTGGTGGTGAAAGCCGGACACACACACATTGTTATTATATTGAAATGCAATGAAACCACAGCGATGGCAAGCTTGAGTAAAGGAACCACACACACACACACACACACACACACACACACACACACACACACACACACACACACACACACACACACACACACACACACACACACACACACACACACACACACACACACACACACACACACACACACACACACACACACACACACACACACACACACACACACACACACACACACACACACACACACACACACACACACACACACACACACACACACTATTCCTGACAATGACTGAAGATTTGATCACCGGGTCCACTGCCTGCAAACGGTGAGAATCTGCCAAGTGTGGAATGTGTCTTACAGAAAGAAAAAAAAAGTGTGTGTGGGAAGGGTTCCTTTACTCAAGCTTGCCATCGCTGTGGTTTCATTGCATTTCAATATAATAACAATGAAAATGCTAAGTTGTATCTAAGTTGATTGTTGTATGGAAATAAAACGCAGTTCAACGTCATCATCTGCAAAACAGTCCGTCTCCCTCGAGTCTCTCTCGTGATTTTGACATGTAGTATGAACTTTTGCTTACATCAGTTTACTGTCATCGGGTTTAGGGCTTTTTTTAACTTTTTATTTTTTTTCAAGGGATTTTCCACAGACTTTTGAGAAGGTAATATTTGTGTATACATCCATGGTGTGTGATATGCAGTAGCTGTTTTATATTTTCTACCTAGGTCCCTCAGAAAACCAAGGGACCTAGGTCTGGGCGTACCTATCTGTAACTGGATTATGGACTTCCTGACAGGCAGGCCTCAAGTGGTGAAGATTGGAAACAACATCTCATCCACTCTAGTCCTCAACACCGGAGCCTTGGGACACCCCAAGGCTTGGGGTGCTCCACACACAGAAACAATCAGATAATCATGTTTGCAGACGACACCACAGTCATCCGGCCTGATAAGCCAAAAAAAAAAAAAAAAAAAAAAAAAAAAAAAAAACAGTACAGAGATAAGGTAGTCCGGATGACTGGATGGTGCAAGGACAACCACCTTGCACTGAATGTCAGCAGGACTTAGGAGGTCATCATGGACTTCAGAAGCCAACGGTGCCAGGGCCCACAACACAAGGCCATGCTGAAGAAGGCACACCAGTGCCTCTCTCTATGCCCTGTGGTGGTCAACTTCTTCTAAATGCTTTTTTTTTTATTTTTATGCTTTTTGCACAATTCAACATATGTATATATAATCCATATATCATATATCATCCATATATCATCCATCAGTCACATCAGTCACCAGTCACAGGCTGCTGAACAAGGGCGTATAGCATATAACAATGTATATTTTATTACATTGATTTATATATACATATTACTCTTTTCTGTGCCGATATTTTGCATTTGTAAATTGCATTTTTATTTATATTTTTTAACTTTATTCTATACTTTTTATTCTATTTTTATCTTATTTTTATAACTGCTGTCCGTCGTCGGGTATTGCACATAAGATTTTCACATCACTGCTTTATACTTGTGTAAACTGTGAAGTGACAATAAACTTGACTTGACAGTTATTTTTATTGTGTACAGTATTGTTATATAGAATACGTATAGCACATAGTATAACAGTATAGTGTTACATTTTAGGAAATGTCCCCATTCCCTGCGGGAGGGAATGGGAGTCAGCATTCCATTGTACTTGCATATGGCAAATAAAAACCTCTTTAATTTTGAATCAATGATTATTGTCCAGTGGCATTAATACCCATAGCCATGAAGTGCCTGGAGAAACTGGTCATGTCACAAATTAACTTTTCGATCCCCGACTCCCTAGACCCACTCCAGTTTGCAGACAGACCAAACAGGTCTGTAGACCACGCCATCTCCCTGGCACTACACACAGTCCTCGAGCACCTAGACAGGAGGGACACCCATGTCAGACGGTTGTTCATTGACTACAGCTGGGCGTTCAACACCATCGTTCCCTCCAAGCTGGTCCGGAAACTTGGGGACCTAGGTCTGGGCGCCCCCGTCTGTAACTGGATCATGGACTTCCTGATGGGCGGGCCTCAAGTGATGAAGATTGAAAAAAATATCTCATCAACTCTAGTCCTCAACAAACGGCGCACTACAAGGCTGCTGCCTCAGTCCCCGGCTGTAATCGCTGTACGCACATGACTGTACTGCCAAAAACAGCAACAATACGATAATCAAGTTTGCAGACAACACAACATCGGCCTGATAAGTGACAACGACAAAACAGAGCACAGGTAGTCCAGATGACTGGATGGTGCAAGGACAACCACCTCGCAGTGAATGTCAGCAAGATTAAGGAGCTCATCGTGGACTTCAAGAGCAACCCACTCCACCATCAGCTTGGACGGGACACAACGGAGTTCTGCCACTTTCATAACATTGTCATTCATATTACACTATCATACATTTGCTCATGTTTATGAACTACATATCAGCTTATCTCCGCACAGCTGTCAGCATAAAGATCATAGATCTTTATGACAGATGTGGAAAGAAAGTTTGAAAGCATAGCCCACCAGCATGAGTCTGCCATAACTGCCATGACTGCAAACTAAGACCACCATGACTCAAATGATGGGGCTGTCCCCATCCCTAGAAAATGTTGTTAGTCGACTAAAAGCAATCCAACTACACAGCAGCACTATGCCCCTTTAAATGTCACCTCATTTCGAAGTTGGACATTCCTGGCGGGCTGTCAATAATGTAAATGTGTAACACGGGGGGGAACTCCACCTACCCAGCCAACCAGTGAACATTGGCAAACTAACCAATTTTAGTTTCCACAACAACGGAACCTGAGGAGACTATAATAACAATGAAAGCACCCACTTAGCATAACAAAGCATCCAACAACTCAAGAGCCAAGAGCCCTGCAACTAATTTGTTTAATAAGAGGGGTCAGCCCTACAAATGATACGCAGCAAAGTATTTTCAAATGTCAAGGTTATCGTTTTGTAGCTATAACAAATGATCAGGAAGAAACACAACTCAAAATCGAGACCCCATGTGACAACGTACGGCAAAAACTCAATGAACATCAAACCACATAGTAATAAAGTTAATAGATACATGACAAGGATTGGACTTTTTCACTGCTCGTCTTCAGCAGGTTGCTTCTGTGAATACCAACACATCAACGCTACCAACTATCGCAGTTAAATTATTGGCTACAGCACATCTGTGGTGCTCATTGATTGGGACATTAACAGCTGTATGAAGCTGAAAGCTATCCTAGAACCATGCAGGTTTAACACAACAATTCCACACACACACAGTGGAGTATGTACAGTGAAGTGAGGCTTACCTTGTTTCTATTGCCTGCCTGTTGGGATGCATTTAGATTGGCCTGAGTTCCCATTTGCGGTCCTCCTTGGGCGAGTGTCTCTGCCAGTGGAGAGACGCTGCCCGCTACAGCGGATGTTGGGGTTCCCCCCTGCATGGTTTGTTGCTTCCCTGTAGCCTTAAGGCTGGAGGTGCCCCTGGCACGCAGGAGCTCAGACAGCTGTTTGTGTTTGGCAGCTGCATTGGGGATGATTGTAGCGGTGACTCCTCCTCCTCCTCCTCCTCCTCCGGGGCCACCTGGCGCCCCACTCGTACCTGGGGCAGAGCAGGGCAGACCCAGGTCTTCTTCATTAGGAATCAACTCATCCGGAAGGTCATCCTCTAGATCATCCCAGGTAAGCGAACCCAAATCTAATAGGATAGGGGTGGGGGGCAGGCGAGAGTGAGAGCACAAGAAAAGAAAAGACAATGTTGGTTAATACAAATAGAGCCTCACAATGCTGGTCATTAACAGACAATTAAGCTACATTTGTAATGTCATTTTTTGAAGCACAACGTAAATGATGCTGCATTTCATAACTAAAAATGTGCATACCCTCGCCACACCAAAAATACCATTTTAATCTAACCACCAAGTGTTGTCCAACTTCGTAAATAACTTTTTGAGTTATCTTGCTAACAGACAAACAACGGGTGAAAACATATCTTTAGGTCCATCTTTGATGGCGGATGTAACAAATATCTTGACATGAAGTGAAATCACTGATACAGGTAATGCATCAAAAGTGGTTCTATATACCTATATTGGTTCATGAATATCGTAATAGGTTTCTGACAAGAAATGTCATATCCAAAAGGTTAACTGCGCAACTAAGCTTTGAATCTTGCCTAATATTATTGTTTAATACCCACTGTTTGCATTATGCTTATTAACGCTCAGCTCTTACATATGAAAAATGACTCAAATATTACACTATTTAACATTCGCACACTTGTCTACGAGAATGGGTTGATATGAACTCAATAAACAGTTGATTATTATATTGCGTTGGTTACATCCTTGTTACCTTACAATACAATACACACATCATGGGCAAGTTAACACACAGCTCATTTCGATTTACTTAGATAAAATTAGCAATCTTAACAGATTAAAGAAAAAATGTAAATTATAAGATTGCTAGCAACCTTATGAAAGATTGATCATTTATTTAACGACTAACATACATCTCCTTGTGAAACATTTGTCCTCTTGTAATAATGATATTTTCCACGATTTATATGTTATGAAATTCCTGCATCTTAAGCCTCTATATCCTGGTCCACCTGATGATTACATTGCACACAAAGCGATTATTCGACTTTGAAGAGAATTAGCTTTGGCTCGGGGCTCTGAACGATGCTTTGACCATTGAAATTATAGGGTAGCGCCCTACCAATCCAGTATCAGACACTGCATATTTCCAAATTCTCTGTCAACTCTCCCTGCTGTTACAGTATCGGGCATACGCCGCTGCTCCCCAAGTCTATCCCTACAGAGCCGCGATGGAGATAAAGACCTGAACCAGTCAGTCATCATACATCATGTTTACAACACCCATGAGAAAGTGTGAGCATAATTTACAAATCCAAAGCCATTAGCAGCATAGATAGGATGGTGGGTGGGTGAATGTGCATGTGTACTGGGGAGTGTTAATTGTCTGGCATCACACAGTCAAGCAGAAATAGGCATAGTCGTTTCTGAATCACATTACAACATAATTAAAAATGGCAATCAGAGTGTGAATTAGCAACTTGCTAAATGAGTGCGCAAATGCAAACCACGGGGCCAAAAGGTGACAAATGAGCAGTTGGGAAACTATGTACCAGAGTTATACACATTTTTTGTAATACTTATTCAATACACCTGCGTTGTAGACTCCCCCATGCGTCTTTCCCTGGCATCAGGCAACTTGTTGCTTCATCAGAGGGCAACACAGACACAACTGATTCACCAATCTATCTTTGGTACCGATTCCCACTACAGTTGTTCAACTGTCTCCCCAGAAAAGCACCTGGATAGCTCTTCCAAAATGCTTAAACATGGACAGGGTTTTATCTTTGTGGTGCTCTGCAGTCTAGGGAGCACTAGCACTGCAAAGATCGGGGGAATAACAAAAGGAGGTACCACAACATTACAGCATTACAGACATCCCTCTCCTGCGCTTACTTTCCCTAATTCATTTCCCTAACCACCTTTCCCAGAGGCCTCAGTTAACTTATCTACCGTCTTTTCCCGATTCTGTCCCGAGTGGCTCTAGTCTGGGAGTTTGCAGCTTAAAATAGGCTTGGCAACAGCAGCAGCTTTTAGTGGACCTAGTCGTGGTCCAGAGTCAGACTGCAGCTGTCATGCCACCCCTGAGGCTGAATGTCTGGCCAAAGATGGACAGGTGTGGAAAGTCTGCTTTGATTTTTCCCCGTGGCACTACAGTAGGATGGCTAGCAAACTATTTAGCACTTTGCCATTTCAGCCATCAAAACAAGGAGTGTGTCACCATCTGCCTACTAGCCTGAAAAACAAATACTAACTACTGTAACATTTCCAGAGACTTTTCCTTTTGTTGCCAAAAAGCAGCACACACACCCCGACATGATATTGAAAAACAATGGGTAATAAGTTTGTGCTGTCAGATTGACGTTTGCCTGGCAAGTACTTGCCCTCCTCTGTTAAAACATGTATCTGTACATGGATCCATTACAAAACATAGAGGTTTGAATCACTGTCAAGTAGGGCTGGGCAATTTACTGATACTAAATTTATATTGTGATATGAGACTAGATTGTCTTAGATTGTAGCTATTGTATCGCAATATGGTGATATGGTTTAAGTTGTCTTTCTAGCTGTAATATATTTAGCCTTTACAAACTTAGTGTTGTAGATCATTAACAAAATATCTCATTGTGTAAATATTAGGCTCCGATCAGGGTTTTTGATTGCGATCACATAGTGGGTGGGGGCTTTGGGGATCTTCCATTTAAAGTTCCATAAACTGTCATATTATATATTTAATTACTATTTATTTATTTATTTAGAGCAACTAACTATTCAGAAATGCGTTGCATAAATATAATGCATCACAATAATATCATCTCACGTGACGCTACTCAACCAATAAAATCGCTGCCACACACACACACACACACACACACACACACACACACACACACACACACACACACACACACACACACACACACACACACACACACACACACACACACACACACACACACACACACACACACACACACACACACACACACACACACACACACACACACACACACACACACACACACACACACACACACACACACACACACACACACACACACACACACACAAGCAGAAAAGTCAACCGAATTTAGAGTGAATATCGGCCGATAATGATCGGCGGCCGATCCATTAGAGCATCCCTAGTGAATATTTTGTGAAAGCAATAGTCATCTATATTGAAATTGTGATATTTGATGTTCCCGCCCAGCCCTTATCTCAAGCAATGATTTTAACGTGGAAAATAACACACATAGTAACATCTCTAAACGATATGATCACTCAATGAAACTCACGCTTTTCTAGTCTGTTTAAAAAGCTGAAAATGTTCCAACTGCCAATGTGGAAGATTAACGAGATGGAAGAGAAACAGAAGGACAACAAAAACACTGACTTCATTGGCTTATTAGGCGGTGGATAGAGGCAGATCCTGCTAGATGCCAGATGGGTACACGTGTATGCATATACACGTCACTTTTTATCTTCTTATGATAAGGGGGGAAAAACGATATATTAGCCCAAACAAAAACTTGAAATAGATCATCGATACAATAGAAATACTAGAAAACCCATCTCTAAACATGCATGTATACAGCAACTGCATTCGTTATAGTGCCACCAAGGCCAGGGCCCCATTGCAGGAGGAAAAAGCCAAATGTCAAGGCAGAATAATAGTAAACAAGAACCATCATGCAAGGCCGTTGCCACGGAGAGAACGCAAACTCATTGTTTTCAGCAATTTACTGCCGATGATAGCTAAGACGTGTCCCACAGGGGCAGCCTCATTGCAGTTGCACCTGGAAAGCCCTTGGGTCCGAGTAGGCAGGGGCGGGGAAGGGTTCACTGTGATGGATCACTGTGGACATGTGGTGGTGCCGCCGTGTGCTATGCAACTCGTAAATCTCTGGTGTTGTGACTGCTGCTTTTGTTGTGAATTGGCTACGCTGGGTCAATTTCAAACTGCTTTTCATGAGCTAGATGAAAATAAAGACAATTCTATGAACACACAGTCATAAATATCCACATTTGCTGTACAGCCTACACTTAAAATCGACATAGGACTACTTTGATTTTCAATGTATGATATGCATAAATTCACACTTGCCAATATTTCAATTATATTGATACCGACAGTCAAACCACTTGGAAATTTTGGTCATATGACAAATGACAAATCTTTGGTGGATTTGAACACAGTCGATAATGTTTGAATTATAACTACGATCCTCAATACACACACCTTTGCGTCATGTTAAAAGAAAGTGGAAGGGACATAGAATTGTGCACGATGTTTCACACCTGGACAACCTGGTCATGAAGCCACGTACAATTTTAATTTAGGGTAGAACAGTGTTTATATACATTGCGTTTGAACACAGCACTGACTGTAATTGGACAAGTGTAGGAGGGCCTGTGATTCTCAACCGCATGTGATGGATGGTCTCTGAATTGTCAGCAAATTCATCACATCCATTTAACACATTTATGTCTGAAACAATATTGCATCACCATGGAGCACAATACTGAAATCCCCACTTTTTTAAAAGTTGCACAAAAACGATTGCTTTCTATGACGGTGACCGTCATTAAAAGCTTTAAATTAAATGTTGAGTATATTAATGTTTCTCGAGCAAAGTACATTTACGTGCATTCTTTCAGGACAAGGAAAATACATAACGGGTCCAGGGAAATAATATTTTCTAAATCTAAATCTAGTAATACTAATAAACACTTATTAAAACATTACATTGGTGGCAAGTAATATAGGATAGGAAAATGCAAGTTTGAAAATAATCCCATATGATTGATAAATGTAAACCATGTAGGATTTCATATCAGCCCGATATTTTAGTAGTTAAATGTATTGTAATAGGTTAAATACATTTAGGTTGGTCCTCTTTATATATAAATATATATAGTTATATTCAACAGATGTTGAATCCAAAATTATCTAAAAATTCAAAAACTCAAAATCATTGCTCAGAACGGAATAGAAAGCGCATCACTGGACGCGGAGCAAGTTAAAAGCACATCATGTCACATACATGTCCCTGGAGTGCTCCTTAACAACTTTGATTGGTGCAGGTTTAACCCAGGTGCAATTTATATTATTACATGTTTTGGTAAGTACCAGTCAGATTTCAGCAAGAACCAGTCACTGTACTGTAGTCCATGGTTTATTTCTAACTAGGCCATTAGTCAATCTAGTTTCACCAATCTTGTGGCACTAACCATAAGGCTGACCACAACAAAACAAAAAACAAAAAAATCACCAAATACTTCTTATCCCACCCTTCTGCCTATATAAAACAAATTGTAACATTTCATGATCTAGGTTACCATCTGTCCAACAGACTTAAGAACAGTTTTTACACCACTGATAGTGACTGTTCTGTGTAACCACAATACTATACAGTTAGACTGTTACTGGACTGTTGTGTGCAACTACAATACTGGATATACTGGAGTGCTGCCAATATTATAACATTGTCACCCATAACATAACATTACACTAAGTGCACTACTGGCACTTTTTGCACAATTCACCATATGAATATATCATCCATCAGTCACTTTATTGTTATTTTTATTGTGTACATTATCATCATAGTATAGTGTTGTTAATATTATATAGTATTGTACATCGTATAGTATACAGTGTTGTTAACAGTATAGCATATCAGTGGTAGTATATAGTATTGTTTAGTATAGTATAGTATTGTTACGTGTAGTATAGTATTATTGTAGGAAATTCTAACAGCGGCAGGTATTCCATTGTACTGGCTGAATACATGTTGTTGAATACATCGTTTTTATATATCAAATACAAAATTATTTTTATTTTTTTAAATAGTTTTGATTTTTAAATTTTAGTTTGTAAAGAGTGTTATGGGGATTACTAGACAAATTCGTTGTAAAATGTACAAACATGTAAAAGGTATTTGGATTCATTGGACAGCTGAGGCCTTCTTACCTGGTCCATCAGACGCCGGCGGCAGCGCAGGTGAGCTCAGCTTCGGTCTCTTGGAGTTGGGTGGTCCCACATCCAGCAGGTTGTCAGCCATCCCTGGATGTGGCGATGTCTGCTCTAGTCAAGTCGCCTCGACGACAGTGAATATATTGTAGTGGGAAAAGTTGTTCCGACAACCCACCACACCTTATTGGTTAGCGCATTAGCGAGCCGTTAACCCCACCCCCCTCCCCCCCCCCCCCAACCCACCCACCCACCCCACGCCCCCCCGGCTAGCACTAGCGAACCAAGCCAATAGCGAGCTAATTGCCTGCTACTAGCCAAGTGAGCGCTAGCTGTTCCTTTGCGATGAGTCGGTTCAAAAGAGATGCAATAGCGCCCCGCTTCGCCAGCGCCACTCATCCCATGATAATCAGACTCCCGACAACCACATGCTTATCGTTAAACACCCCGAAATAACATGCGTGCCATGAAAATGAACATGAGCGCAAACTTTTTTGTTTTACACCCAGGTATAATTCACATAGGTGGTTGCAAAAAGTCGTTGTTTTTTAGATCTCCGGAAAGATCCCATTTTGTGTGACGTCAAACAACTTCATGCAAAAAAACCGTGCGAAACTATAGACACAAATGCAATAAAATTATAGATTGTTTTGTAGACTAAATGAGTCCGAAAAGTATCCTGTCTCCTCACGGTAAACAACGCCGCTCCGCACGGAGAGGCGACTGGGACACGGGCTGTTCGGTCCGACGGGTCCTCTCCTATTTTCCTTATTTATCGAAAAAATACATATCCATAAACCACGCTCAAATCACGTTTTCGGGAAGAAGGACGTTGTCACAAGCCCGGTGGATGATGTTTATTATTATTTATTTTTTTACAACAGTGTTAGAGCGAAATCCGATTTCAGAGCCACGACAAGATGGCGGCGGTTGATTCCTTCGATACAAAAAAATAAAAGTTTTTTCTTCTCCACCAGAGAGGCTGCGAGGGGGAGGGGCCGTCCAATCACGCCCCGTGTAGAACAACCTATACACGTGTTCACTACTAGGGGGCGTAGTTGGCCCACCGTGGGTTAATATTAAATATTTGTAAATATTGGTAATATATTGTTATATTAACAAGTGCAATATATTGTTAACTCATTTTGAAATTGTGTTATCTGGTTATGTTTTGACATTGGCAAGATGTGTAGATTGTTCATATATATTGTGATTAGTCAATCTCCTTAACTTTGATGGCTAATATGTTTAGTGAGAGGCATATTATAATGTTGCATCACGTTTTCTTTGTTTCAATGCTTTGTTTGCTATTTATTACTATCTATCTATTCTTATTCATGTATTTATTTGTATACATTTGTATCATTATTTTTATTTTTACTTATTGTGAAGTTTTACTTATACTGCTACTTGTTGTCAATAATTCATACTGTGGGAGTGAATGGGGGGTAAGCGTTCAGTTGTACTTGTACTTGTACACATGGCAAAATAAAGAATCTTAAAAAGTGTGTACTGTGCTTCCCCCCAAATATAGCAAAGTCTAATTAACCAACGATTAAAAGTGTAATTTTGTGGTACATTGCCAAATGACTGACACTCAATCAGCGCTAAAATCTATATGAAAAATCTTGTATCTTGAATATATTCCAATAAAATAACTAAATGTTGAAACTACGTGACTACGTCTCTCTCTCTCGGACATGCTACCCTCATCAAGGTGACCGTGATCTTTATCGACGGCAAACTGTCCACATTATTTACTCCATGCACACAATGTCACTGTCCAAATGTCACATTCACAGACCACACTGTGACAAGAACCATTTACTTAACCTTTCTTTTTATTTCTCTGTGTACAGACGTGAGCTATAGATGGAGTGGTGATGTGCCTACAGAGATAAGTTAAATCGACATGCTGTACACGTGGCCTACATCTGATATAAATATTTGCTTTATCCCAAATCAGGGAGATTGCTTAGAGAGAAACTATTATCGGGATTTGGTTACTTCACAGGGTAATTCAAAGGTTATTCAAAACAAACACCACGGCAACAGCATCAACATGTCCGGTCAAATACTGCTAGCGATTGTAAGGCAGTTCAGCTTGGTTTTGATTAGTCAGCAATGTTTATAATCTGGCTTATACATCACCAAAACCCAGCAGTGAATGACAGTTTTTTATACAACTACATGACATATTGAAGCCTCAAGGCATATGAAATTGCTGCGAGAAAAAAAAACAAGCATTTTATACATGCTGATTACCATGGTTTGTGGTCAATAGGCACTGATTCTGTACATTCTTTGTTCACACTGGTAGAAGTTAACAACAGGTTTGTTCTGGTTACAGACGGGGTGTACATGAAGGCTACATTAAGAAAGGTAATACACGCATTTCACTTATATCTTTACATTTAAGTTGAAGAACTTAGTCAAGGCAGAAATGTTGAATGTCTTGTTGAAATTTAAATGATCTGCCAAAGTTTGACATGAACTGTGCTCACAGGAGCTCCTTCGAATGTGTGGATTTTAAAATGCACTGCACTAGAAAAGGTTCTGGCTAGGGCTTCAATTCTTACATACTTCTATATTATTCTTCATCCTCATGATAACATGTTATGATACAAATGTTTGTCTAAATTACTTAATTACCTAAAAGATATGCCTGAAGATATATACGAAAATCCCGATTCATCATTTTGTTAAAGGTTATTAACTGATATCATAGCTTTATTTTCATTTACTTCAATATATAAAATCGTTACTTTTACCATAATGATAATGATAATCAATTATTTAAAATCCCTAGCTAGTGTTCGCATACAATTTATGTCTAGGAGGGTTATTGCTTTTAGCTTATAACTTAGGAAATCAGCATAAACTGGTTATCTAAGATATCACTTTACAATGTAGAATACTATATATATATATATATATATATATATATATATATATATATATCTATATATCAAGCAGTCAGCCCATTGTTTATACATTGTATGTAAACAATGTTTCCAACTCAAAAGTATATTTCAATCAATACAAACGGCGATCAAATGGTTGATCTTGTTCATGTTTCTCATGCATTTGTATGTATCTCCCTCTTTATTTTAATGGGTATGAAGTGGATAGCAAAACAAGGATCACCAAAAACAACAAGGTCACTCCCCATTTTACATAAATTCTGCATTATTTTTGTTCTGAAACTCGAACTGAAACTCGAATTAGCAATGGCCATGCACCTTCATATCTACATGCATTGTTGTTATGTATTCACACACACACACACACACACACACACACACACACACACACACACACACACACACACACACACACACACACACACACACACACACACACACACACACACACACACACACACACACACACACACACAGTGAATGTCAAACACACAGTGAGGGATAAAAGCTATTGCATGGACACATCACCACCAACTCTCTGTTATATGAAGAATATGACAGAACTGAAAGATTGGGAAATTATGGATTTTGCGAAAATGTTTCAGCCGAGACTGCCTGGGTTGCAACTTTTACTCATACAATCGTAATCTATCCCCATAGTGACACGAGAGTTATATAAAATATGTAAGAATATGAAAAAAAAAAATACATAAAAAGTACATCATATGATGCATTGCACCATTAAATCATTCAATTAAAGTGGCACATTTAAAGTATATTGGTACAGCATTGATGGAGAAGACTGTGACTGAGTAAAAGTCAACACGCACACGCACACACACACACACACACACACACACATACACACACACACGCACACAAACAGGCGCACACACAAAAGCAAAGTACACATATAAAGGCGGATAATGATCACTTATTGATTAAATCTTTTTTTTTTTTTACCAAAAAAGGCATTAGCAATCTTAAAAGTAAGACTTATACCACACACTACAATGGAATCTGGACTCCATATTTGCAATCTAATGTGTGCTCTGTGACCAACTCCTATGGAGGCTGTCCTGTTAAGCAGTCAGGCCTTGTGATCATCTACTTGTGGATTGTCACCATTTCATTTAAGCAATCTTTTAAAGTGCCTTAGGGCTTTTCATAAAATCACTTCAACAGATTCCCTTATCTAGATTTGATCTTGTGCTGTTGAGCGCATTTGCTGCATTAGACGTGGAAAAGCTTGCCTTAATTGTAGCGACTACCAAACAACGAGTGGTCGTAGAAAAACACTGTGCAAGGCCTGTGTGTAAATGTGCATTTAGATGCGTATAAGCAAACATTTACAAAGTCCTATTTAGTATGTCCCTTTGCTTCGAGACTGTGGCACAAGTGAATACTGGATCAATCTCTCGTGTCAAAACAGAATGACATTAAATAACACTGCTTGTTGTGATTTCCCTTATTCTCCCTTGAATTCCCTGCTTAGCCTACTCACACACTAATGGCACTTTCATTATAGAATGTCATCCTTTTCCCTTAGGTCAAGTAAAAACTTCAATCAAGTAAAAAAAAAACTTAATATGGTACGAAAAAAAGAATAAGAGTATGGTTTAAAAGACCACAGCATGTTAAGTACTTAGCGTCTTAAAGGGGAAAGCCTGGATGTGTTTTTCTTCGTTTGCTCAGTGTTCCTATTAGGTAAGTCCATGGTTCTTGTTCTCAAAGGCACTTAATGACAAACCAGCAACGAAAAAGTAGAACAGCAACAAGTACTTCCTTCTAACCGCCCCTGCCCTCTTTTAGACATGTGTAGTTTATTTGTCTGTGTTCAACACAGCGGCAACCCAAACACATTCCAAGTCACATTCCACTGGAAAAAATGTTAGTAGCACTTATTGCCATTACCGTAGCTATGGCTTGTGTCCAAACCGACGAGGAAGAATTTGATCAATATACTCTCTTCTCTGGTGAAAAAATATAGCAACGACACTTAACCAATGCTTTAGGGTGGGTGGGGGGTGGGGGGAGTGCTTGGATCAAAGGCGTGAATAGAACTCCTGGTTAAGATTTGTGCGCTCATTGGCCTCATCATCTTCCTCCTCTTGAAGTGCCTCCACCATGAAGGGCACGTGTGTGGCACAATGTTCTGGCTCTAGTGTGGGCGTGGTTGGGTGGCAAGGACCTTGAACGGGGCAATCCCTGGGAGGGTGTGACACGTCCCTGTAGCCCTCTTCCCTTGCCTCTTTGGGTTCGATTTGGCCAGGTTCTGGCCATGGTACCGGAGGTCCCGTAGAACTGCATCCGGGTGGGGTAACAAGTGTGGGAGGAGAGGAGGGAGGACCAATGTCAGCAGCTGAAGAAAAAGAGGAAAGAGGGTGTGGCTCTGTTGCCTTGACAACAGACTCTGAAACCTGATCCGTCGTTGGGTCTGCAGAGGAAGAGGGTCCGCCACGGGCCTCAAGCCGCTCTTGGCTCCCCAATTGGCTGCCACTTCCTTCGCTTTTGGGGTACAGGAAGGTCCTCATTTGACCTTTGCCCTTTACGTTCACGGTACCTCTGTAGTCAAACTCCAAGCCCATAGAGTGGAGCACTGCATGGCTCTCCTCGCTCACCTGCACCTGGCACTCCAACCCGGTGGAGTCCATACGGCTGGCGATGTTCACCGTGTCCCCCCAGATGTCATAGAGGAGCTTGGTGGTGCCGATGACCCCCGCCGTCAGAGGCCCGTGGTTGAATCCAATGCGGAGCTTGAAGCCGAAGCCCAGCATGTTCTTGTTGAAGTCGTCCAGGACACCCATCATCTCAAGGGCAAAGTTGAAGAGCGCCCGAAGGTGGGCGTGGGGGCGGTCAACCTCGCTCTCGGCCAGCTGCTGGACGTTGAGCCCAGAGGCCGCCATGTAGGTCGCCCCAATGGTCTTGATCTTCTCCACGTTGGCAAATTCGGGCTTGCGGAGAAGTTCGTCAAAGTCCCCGATCAGCTCGTTGAGGACTCGGTAGCACTCTTTGCCGCCCTCGTAGCTCTCCTCGTAGAACTCACTGAAGTTGACAATACTTGCGAAAATCACACCCACATTATCGTGGTTTTTAGAATAGCTCTGGGTCACCTAAGAAAGCCATGGGAAAAGGACAGTTGTGTTTGTATTATTAAGGACGAAAGCAGTAATTTTCCTTATTTCTCTCATGAGCTCAGTATAAATATTTGGGGTCCAAAGAAAGAAAAAAAAGACAAAGGAAAACATCCAAACCTTGAGTTGCTCGGCAACGTGGATGGGTATGATGTTACCCAGCAACCATTCAGCCTGGTCTCGCATGTTCTGGATCTTGAAACGATGCTTGTCGGCCTCCACATTACCATGGTAATGGAGCCTGTAGCTGACTTCAAACTCACGGTTGAGGAACCAGATGAGGAGCAGCAGCAGGAAGAAGGCCAGGATGGCCTCAGGGAGCAGAAATTCCAGAGGATGCAGGCTCTGAGGACCTGTGTCTTGGACTGAGCCCACCTCACTCAGTGCTGTGAGGTTTCCACTGCTGAGAAACAAATAAAAGAGATTGCATGAAATTAACAGATAAAAATTAAGCCTTAGTTCAAAACATTCTATGATCCCAGGGACGTATCCCAGGGATGTATACTGGAATGTAATTAAAAAATAAAGAATTAAATACATAAATATAATCAAAGAAATCAAATTAAAATATATATAAAAAAACAATGTATCCAGGCTTCCTTCCCTTTCAATGCTCAAAATAACCGCCTTGATGAAAGGGATAAAAAGCATGTGCCCAAAAACAAGAAGCATAAGAAAAGGGTGGAAGGAGAGATATGATAGGCAATGCAAATTAGTGACTATGACAAAGATTCTACTGCCTTTTTTGTAGCATCCGACAGCCGTACAGCAAGCTAACAAGTGGAGCTAATACCAGTGGGCACTGGCTCTGTGAGTCATCCCCACCGCTGGTGACATTTAGCAGCCATTACAGCTTGGCAGAAGCAAGCGGGAAGAGAAGGCAATCGAGGAAGAGAGCGAGAGCGAGAGATAAGTGATAAGAAAAACCTAAAAGAGGATTCTTGACCCCAACCCCAAAACGTGGGTTTCAGACCTCAAACGTCACTCATCCATCAAACTTCTTCTGTTTCCATGGTGACACTCACCTCAGAGTAGGTAAGCTGTTATTATCAGTCCTGAAAGAGAGCAGAGAGGTGTCAGTTGGAAAAATAGCACTGATGGTGCATGCACACACACACACACACACACACACACACACACACACACACACACACACACACACACACACACACACACACACACACACACACACACACACACACAAATCAATAGGGCAAAATATAAGCCATAAGGTTAAATAATTATAATAATTATTTATATATTATAACTACTTGTGTTCTTACTACAACAAGCCATGTTTTCCATTGATGGGGTTATACATTGTTTCCTCTGGTGGGCATCAACAATAATTTTAATGTCATCCCTGTTGTAATTTTTACAATGTGGGTCTTATTTTTAAATATAAAAATGTATTGTAGTATATTGTCTGCAGATGCTCACCCGGACCTGTGGAGGGGGCTGTACAGCAGCAGAAGCAGAGCAGCACCAGTGGAGGTGGCCAGCAGCGAACGCATCCAGAAACTCAGCTGGCAGAAGTTACAGTACTGGATGATGGCCAGGATGGTGGCACAGCAGAGAAACATAGTCACCTGCACACAAAGAAAACAACTAAGACACTGTGGCAAATATCGCCCCCCCCCACAAGCCTTGTCAAAAGATATGTCCCTGTCTCTCTCTCTCTCTCCTCCACACTAGACCCTCTCGTTATATCGTCAAAGGGCAGGTAGGTCCAGAAAACCTGATATCTAAGGAAGCACCATCCCTCCGTCTAGAGCTTTGATCTGCAAGCCCAAAAAAGATGCAGCGAGAGGAAACAACTTAATTGATGTGATGTTTCTATAACTGAATTCTTTCATTTTAAATAGGCTGAATAAAGGCCTATTGCAGTCATCTCTGATGTTGCGAATGTGTTCTGCATTGCGGAGTTAAAATTGAAATAATCGATTATTGTTATTATTATTATTATTATTATTATTATACCCACCCATACAGCACACATCCATGGATATTAGTCTATATGTCATTAAAACACATACATCCATGGTTATTATTCTATATGTAATTAGAACACATAAATACATGGCTATTATTCTACGGTATATCTAATTAAAACAAAAATCCATGGCTATTATTCTATATCTCGCCAGCTGAGGTAGGACTATTCAAATTAATTCATGAAACGACCAACTGATTGTGTTTAACTAACTACTAATTCTTGTTTTCCGACGTGTTCCTCGTGCAGCAGCCTCCCACAACCCACCTTTGGTGTCTGCAGAGCGGTGGCTCAACCCTTACCTGGAGGGGCATGTGTACGGTGCAGGGGAAGTGGGAGAAAACGGAGACGGCGGGCAGCGAGACCAAGACAGCGCCAACCACATGGCGAGGGATCCAGCCGGAGACGACCTTGAGTATGGTATGGGTGCAACTCATCACCTCGTCCAGGTAGAAGGCCATCCTGCGGTGCAGCGTGGAGAACATGGGGGAGGGAAAGAGAGAGCAAGTAAAACTAATTAAGCATTTGAAAAATGCCTTGATTGAATGAAAATGACTGACTTTGTAATGTAATGGATGCTTTTATATAGCGCTTTTATCCAAAGAACTTAACAAGTCATGCCTCACATTCACCCATTCATACACACATTCAACCACCGACCTCTGCAACACAATACATTGACATCTTTGACATCTAATATAAATAATAGTTTGTCTTTGACAAACTGTACACATTGCACCTTTAAATGTGTGTGTACCTCTAGTGAAACGTCTTCCACTTTGTTATTACATCGTCAAAAACCGCGAATTTCGATCCAATTAAATAGGCAACACAGTCTTGAATCTTGACCCTAGCCCACAGCTCCAACAATATCGGTCCCTATACAAGACACCTTGGAGGGGCCCTGGTCTCACTACCCCTCCTCACCGAATGGAGAGCACCAAGGAGGCCAGCTCCAGCAGGCCAGCCATGGGGGACAGGGCCAGTGCGGGGGAAGCCACGGTGGCGGAGCCCACCAGCGAGGGCAGGAAGCAGGCCAGGGTGAGCGCCAGGAAGACGAAACAGCTCAGCAGCACGTCCAGGAAGGAGCTGAAGGTGGTGCTGGCGAAGGTCTGCACCCGAACCTGGTTCTTCACCTGGATGGAGGTGGGTGGGGGTGGAGAAGATGGAAGAGATTGAACACCAGGGGGCATTGTCGTACCATATTTATTTTTAAAACAACCCTTGCTTAGGGAAATAATGGAGAGATACAGAAAAAAAAAGA
>CM051003.1:4820855-4878355 GCA_027704905.1 Muraenolepis orangiensis | reverse complement strand
ACACAACTGAAGTACCATATTTACCTCCGCCATCGAGGATGGGAGGAGGTTATGTTTTGGCCCCTGTTTGTATGGCTGTTAGCAAGATAATTAAAAAAGTATGTAGGTATGGATTACAAAAAGGGCCAAGGAACAGTTGATTGGATTTTGGCGCAGATCCGGATCCAGGGGCCTTTTTGGTGTGGCGGAGGTATGTGCTCTACTAAGTGACCTCTAGTCTTTACTAGTTCCCTATAGGAAATAGAGGGGCAAACTGCATAAACATCAACAACAATAACATTGTGGAGGTCAGACATTGTGACGTAGTACCTTTGAGGTTCTGTCGTGGGTCAGGGTGGCCTCGGCGGCATCTTGCGCCCTGCCCCTGGCGAGGAGGTCCGGGGGAACGTGGGACACGGAGCAGGCCCCCGGCTGGCTGTCTGGCCAGCAGTCGCACGGGCCTTCGTTGTCCAGCCTCCGTCCTGAGATCAGGTAGGTCTTCAGTCCTATGATGGTAGAACAACATTACATTTGTTATGAAGTGTACAGTGTAGTGAGTGAGGTATAGTATTGTTGTGGACATTCAGAATGTGGGAGTGAATGAGTAAGCATTCCATTGTACTTGTTACACATGGCAAAAGAATAAAGAATCTTGAAGCACGGATGAAAGTGGAATTGATTAATGGTCGGTGATGAATTGTCAGCAACCACGTAGCCATAGTTTGCCGTCTTATTTGAGTTTGGTGTTCATGCAACAGCTGCTCGGTTTACAATTTGAGACATAGTTTGGTTCAACAACATTTTGGTATATTTGCCGTCTATGCATATCTCTCCGAGCAGCTTTGTGCACAGTTGGTGAGATAAGTTTAGAATCTATGTATAAATACGACACGTGGTGTATCGCGGCATGAGCGATAACGCTACACGGGAAGACCCAACAAGAAAACCCACACAAACAGTGGATTAGAGGGATGGCCAGGGGCCAGCCACTATCAGCCTGAACACACACACACACACACACACACACACCAGCTGCCACATGGAGAGCCACAGGTTATAGCATAACACCAGCAAACACATTATATGCTCCGATAGCAGTGGGCTGCATGAAGCTCCCGCCCTTACCCATGAACGATTGTGATATTTGTACAGCACTGTCCAAAGCCACTGAGAAATCCCTATTGAGCAGGGAAGCCTACTGCCATTCATACCCCAATTAAAGTGCATCGCTTTACAAGATTCAAGATGTTTTTATTTGCCATATGCAACAAGTACAATGCAATGCTTACTCCCCATTCCCTTACAGGTCGTACCTCGTGACCTGTAATCCTGATATTACTGTCACTGTGTTGGATTTAAAAATCTGCCACGGATGTATCAAAGTAATGCATTGGAATCAAAACGGCTCACAGCTCAAAAGGTAGACAAATCACTAGGATGATTAGGATCTGCTACACCGATCCATCTTCATCCCCACCATGGATCACATTGTTCAATTCCAGCGCACAGAAGTAATTTCTCAGTTGGCAGCTCCGGACCGAACTTAGGTAACACAAGCGTTATGTGTGTCACCACCAGGTGCTACCGTCGGGTAATGTACCCACATGGGGATCCTATTCCCCAACAAACGACATCAATCCCATGACAAAAGATTAACATTGTGAATTCTAACTTTTACTACCGCCATCACACCACCACTGCACCACAGTCCTATTGTAATAGAGAGAGGGGCATCCAGTTCATCCATCCATTCATTCATTAACTTCTGTATTGTTTCTAAGAGCATGACAGACCCTGGGTCTTTGCTGCGTGAGAGAGCAATGGTAAAAACAGAGGAAACCAAGTCTGAAACTCCAGCTACATCTGTGTTACACTGCGAGGCATAACTTGTAAAGAGCTTTGAGTGGCCACTGGTTAGGAAAGCACAGTAGACAATGCAGACAATTTACCATTAGGTAATGCACTTTGCATCAAGGGAAATGCATAGCTCCTGGTGAAATGATGGCAGCCAGTGAAATATGATTCCCGAGCTGTGTGTGTGTGTGTGTGTGTGTGTGTGTGTGTGTGTGTGTGTGTGTGTGTGTGTGTGTGTGTGTGTTGCATGCACTTTCATATACACATTGCCATAATCTGCTACCTGAATGGATGGTCTCTACAAAGGGAACATGCTCGCTGTACTGGATTTGACCTTATATTGTAGACATACTGTGATGGAAGTATTGTGATGTTTCCCGTCAAGAAAAGTCTATTGAAAATTGAAATGTTTCTATTAACTTTGAAAAACGGTAAATAAATGGATGCCAACTATGGCTCCCTGCATAACACACAGACAGACTGCTGTGGTGATTTACTGTAAGGATGGCCTCTCTCCCTCTCCCTATCTCTCTCTCTCTTTCTCCCTCTCCCTCTCTCAATGTTCTCTGCCTCTCCGTCTAAAATAAACGGACACACAACAAACACAGCCATGCACAAGGCTGGGGATACATGGGATACATGTTGACAAGCATCGCACGCAAGCGCACAGCGTCTACATTTTGCAGCCCCCCCAGCATTTACGGGGGTGGGGGGGGGGGGGGGGACGACGACGACAGGCTCTGGCACTAATATGACTTGCATAACCCACATTTCCCCTAAAACCCCAAAACAATGACCTAATTTCAGGTTGGCATACTAGATGGCACATAGGTAAAGCGGCACGGGGCGTTCTGTGTGGGCACTCGGCCGACATAATCAAACCTGCATAGGGAACTATTTCCTATGGCAAATGATGCTGATTCTTCGTAGTTTGTTGGTAATATGTGTGTTATACTTGGTATGTGTGTTTCACGTGTGGGTGCTGTATGAATATACCATAAACACCATAAGCAAAAATCAACTCATATACACTGACACAGAAAGGCTCCCTGTATGCACGCCATTCCTTAATTCCTGTGAGTTAGACCATGGAGATATACCATGAAACCGCCACATTAACCAGCGCTAAAAAACATGAAAGCATTTAGCTTTAAACAGCTGTTCACCTGTGAGTGTATAGGCTGAGAAGTGTGTGTGTGTGTGTGTGTGTGTGTGTGTGTGTGTCCTCAGTTGAACCTTCCCTGCCCAACTCAATGCTTGTGAGTGAACAATCAATAGTGTGTTATGTTCCCTATCCAGCTGTGTTAAGACGTTAGAGTGCCGGTGTCAGTATCTCTCCTGAGTGCTGCCTAGAGGATGGAACACACACACACACACACACACACACACACACACACACACACACACACACACACACACACACATGAACACACCCACACACGCACGCACATACTCTTCAATTCTAGCGTATAAACAAATGGATATAATATTTGTGTAAATGTAATGTAAAATGTAAAATGTAAATGTAAATGTAAATGTAAATTTGTAATATTTCAGTGTATGCATACGAAGACAAACTCAATATATATACACTGTATATACACTTTTAAGGCAGTTATCTGCGCTATGCAGAGCAACATCGCCGCACCCTCTCACATGCAGATTTCCATAGGCCAACGGCCCATCCTTGTGCTGCCACTCCCTGTCCAGGAAGTAGAGGGTGACTGCATGAATGAAGACAGCAGGAATACATGAATGGAGAAGAGGGAACTGTGGGACCTGTCTGGGCCGACTGAGGCGCCACATTCCACATGTATGCACCAAGACACACACACACACACACACACACACACACACACACACACACACACACACACACACACACACACACACACACACACACACACACACACACACACACACAGACTGGGATACACCCACACACACACTAAGACTAAACCACGCTGGTTCCGATAGAGACGCACACAAACACGCAGGGAGGGACACCCTAGGAAAACACAGACATGCAAATGTTTAAAAACACACGATACACCCAAACGTACTGTGACTGAAACCATTGACTATGAATGTATGAATGTTTATAAATAATATATGTATGTGATGTATGCAGCGGCATGCGGACATAACAAGACATCTACAAAAGCCGAACCCTCTCCCATCCTTAAGTAAGAAGACTTGGAATTATATGATCACATGTGGCATAGAGTACTCATTGTCACACACACTCTCTCTCTCTCTCTCTCTCTCTCTCTCTCTCTCTCTCTCTCTCTCTCTCTCTCTCTCTCTCTCTCTCTTTCCGCTCCCTCTGCCAGTATTTGTGGAAGTAAAAAAAATAAAAATAAAAAAAGAATGAAGAAGATGAAGAAAAAAACCCAAACACACTGCCCTAGTCCAGACTAGTCCGCACTTCCTGTCATGTGACTTTTGACCTCCGCTACAAGATCAATACCCTCCCCAGTGAAATGTGCCTGGGTCATGAGCTGCCTCCCAGTCGCCCATGGGAAACCATGCCTCCTCCGTGAGAAGAAGAAGAAGAGACATGCCGGAGAAGAGCCAGGGACCGACTTTTGGGGGGGATTTTGAAAACTCTGAATTTGAATGAAAAACAGAAAGAAAAGGAGGAAAGGAAGAAAATAAATATAGAAAGAAAGAAAAGAAACCACGAAAGCCACACATACACCTTTTCTGAGCTGGAAACTTTTTTTTCCCCCCCTCATTCCTGTTCTGGTGTGTTTACTTGAAAGAGTGACAAAAGACCAAAGACACCCATCGCAACTTGACAAAAGACACACAACTCTCTCTTCCTCCCTGGCTTTGTCTCCAGCTCCATGCTGAAAGAGCCACTCCTTTTCCCCAGCACTCCGCATTTCCATACTTTTTTCTTTGCGCCCGACATGACCCATGTTATCTCGCTCGTCCCTACACCACCACCACTACCACCGTGCTCACCTATCTGCCGTCCCATCATGCTTCTTCACCTCGCCTCCTAATTTATCTCCTTTCTCATTTTCTTCTTCGTCATCCTCTCCCCCTCCCCCCCTCCCCCCTTTCCCCCTTCCTCCAGCGCCAGCGTCCCAGCCCGGCCCGGGCCTTGAGAACCAGGGCCTGGGCCGGGCTGCGCCAGCAACAGATGCCTCCATATTTGGACAAGCCGATTGAAGCGGGGGACGAGGCTGACCTCCCCCCCTTGCTGCCCCCCCCCCCCTCCCCCTCATCCCTCCTTCTCTTCTTCCTCCCTCCTCTGACCTCTCCCCCTCCCACCAGCCCACCAAGCCGAAGAGAAACTAAATAAAAAACACTTTGTCTCTCTTTTTTCCGGTCGTGTATTATTTTTGTTCCACTTGTTTGTCGTTCATTCTTCTTCCTCCTCTCTTCCCCTCCAAACTCCTATAGCAGCTTTCCCTGACAGCACGCATCTAAGTGAGGCATTTTTTATCTGGCCTTCCCGAGCATTAGATCTGCTTCCCGTTAAAGAGATGTACTTTAACCTTGTCACTGGCTGCTACAAGGTGTTGTCGTCACAGTAGTCTGATCAGCGCGCACACACACACACACACACACACACACACACACACACACACACACACACACACAGTTATTGATTGATCCAATGCCAAGCAATATGTGTGTGAGTGAGTGAGCCAGTAAGTGTGTGTGATTATAATGCATGGTTTAAAGATTTAAAAAATAAAGAGTAGGACTGCACTCCACTTTAATAATACAATAATACAATAACAATATTTTGTCTGTCTTCGTTGTATTATGACCGCATTAAGGATCCAGCACCCAGTCTTGAAGGTGTTACTATGAGTTGACCACGTTGTGTCGTATCTTGAACGGGTCAAATGGCAAGGGTCTTTGAAGGTAGCATAGTGGACTGTTTAATTGGCTATGGACCTTGTCTCTGTGTGTGTGTGTGTGTGTGTGTGTGTGTGTGTGTGTGTGTGTGTGTGTGTGTGTGTGTGTGTGTGTGTGTGTGTGTGTGTGTGTGTGTGTGTACAGATAGCATGGGTGTGTGTACATATACTTAAGTATACACCTTTAGCCTTTGACCCCTGGTAGTTAATTATCAGAAATGTGCTCCACGTCATTCTCCACACACACACACACACACACACACACACACACACACACACACACACACACACACACACACACACACACACACACACACACACACACACACCACACACACACACACACACACACACACACACACACACACACACACCTTATCACCTGCATACATGAAACTGGCTCTATACCAAGACTAATCCGGCCTACATCACATGGTCTGCTCCTACAGCCGAGCCCAAGTGCGCTCAGCTGGCCGGATTTTAAAAAGTGCTTTTGTGAATGAATGGTGGACACTGCCTCATTCTGTTGCTAGTCGAGATCTCAAGTATCTCCGGGTTATTTCATCCATTCAGCACAACAAGGGGTGGCAGTAGCTCAGTCTGCTGGGACTTGGCTTGGGAACCCGAAGGTAGCCAGTTCAAGTACCCTCCTGGGCACTGCCAAGGTGCCCTTGAGCAAGGCCCCAGACCCCTACACTGCTCCCAGGGCGATCCCCGGGTGCTGCAGAGAAACAAATGTCACTTTGTGTGTACATGAATGTGACCAATAAAGAGGATTAAATCCTCTCGATTTAGACAAACAAAGCAGTCAGTTTCACTTGGCTGAGGCGGCCATGACCGTAGGGTCTCCATCTGTGCCATGCAACAATGTGGCCGATTACAAATTACATTTGTAATAACAACGGAGATTATAAATTATTTACAGCCGACACATTTCAGAGGCATCGTTTACATTAAAGGGCAGTTTGACATTAGAAGAACTTCACGAGCCCCGTTGGACATAATCCCTAAGCTAAAACTATTCAAGTCTTCATTATTGTCTCCCGCACAATGTTGCTATCTAGTGTGTTGATAAATGAGGAAAGACACATGCAGTACACACTAAAACAATGCATATAACCCCCTTCCCTGATATATGGTCCAATCACACACACATACATACACACACACACAATACAGGCTTGATAGACTGGTACAACTTATACATTATGAATTATCAAACCATTCAAATCATTTGATTTCAAAGCAGTTTAGTTCTAAATAATGTATAAAATATGCAGAACATGCTGAATATGGTGTGTGTGTGTGTGTGTGCATGTGTGTGTGCGCGTGCGCACACACACGTTTCAAGACACGGGCATAAGCACGCACTAAACATGAGAACCTGGAACGGCCATTACAGTTGACCTTTAACCTTTTGCAGTGAAGAAACACGCCCACAGAAACCAATCAGGGGGAAGTACCAGTGGGGGCTAAACAACACCATATTGGGGCAGGGGGGCCTCTGGGCAAAGACTCATCTCTACTATATACAAAGACACACACACACAAAACAGAGAGAGAGAGAGAGAGAGAGAGAGAGAGAGAGAGAGAGAGAGAGAGAGAGAGAGAGAGAGAGAGAGAGAGAGAGAGAAAGAGAGATAAAAGGATTCCAAGAACAATGGAATTCAAGACGTATGTGTGTGTGTGTGTGTGTGTGTGTGTGTGTGTGTGTGTGTGTGTGTGTGTGTGTGTGTGTGTGTGTGTGTGTGTGTGTGTGTGTGTGTGTGTGTGTGTGTGTGTGTGAGACAGACAGACAGACCAGACCAGAGAGAGAACCAGAGAGACATCACACACATGCACACGTGAGTTAATCATTACGATATAAGATTCCATTCAGTGAACTCAATGGCATATTTATTTGGAACTGATCCTCAGTGTTAATGTGTTAGAGTCAGTGTGTTTGCATGTGTGTGTACGCCTGGGTAAGAAATCAAAACATTTTTGTGCGTCAATAACTTTTTTTGTTTACCTCATTGTGTTTGAAGTGCAATAGGGACACTCCCACTCTCACACACACGTCTCAGACGGGGCTGCCAGCATACAACAGCCAGCAAGATGAGACATTCCAGCCCGGATGTCGCACATCTTGAGGCGGCACTTTGACACCACTCAGCGCTGTCTGGACACACACACACACACACACACACACACGGGAATACATGCACACGCACGCACGCACGCACGCACGCACGCACGCACGCACGCACGCACACACACACACACACACACACACACACACATACACAGCTCCTGGGCTGGACTTGAGGTCACCTCGGACTGATCTCACCTGGGTTGTGTTTTTCATCCTAGGCATCTCCATTGATTCCTAGATTCACTCACCTATTCTTTTCTGGCCATTTGTCAGCTGGGGAGCCTGTTTGTATGCCCATTACAGAACCCCCCCCACACACACACACACACACACACACACACACACACACACTGTACACACACACACACACACGGTCTTGCTCTGTGTGGTGCTGTGGCATGGTTCTAGTAAGGCCTCTGTTGTTTCCTGCTGCATTCTTGGATGACATGTTTGAGTTAGCCCAGCACTAACCTGCCTGGAGGCACCGCTGTCCCTGCAGCATGTTCGCACGTACATGTGTACACACACACACACACACACACACACACACACACACACACACACACACACACACACACACACACACACACACACACACACACACACACACACACACACACACACACACACACACACACACACACTAATCCTTTCTTCAATGTTTGTTCAGTTAAAAAACAATATTGACAGCATCAATATTGGTACGCACACACTTTGCAATCATCAACCTAAACATTGGTTGATAAAAGATACGAGCTGAAGGTGTGATGTTATGCAGTTGAAAAAACGGCATTGTTACAACTGATATTGAATGTTCAAGCACTTAGCAATTCACTGTCAATTGATTCATTAAAAATAGTTACTTCAAATGACAAAGAATACATTTACAATAAATATATTAAGCTTGAGATGCATGCATCTAAATGATCTTAGCCGATTTACAAGCACATTAATGGCCATACATATGCCAACATATACACATGCCTATATGGATATGTGTTAAGTAAGTAAGATATCTGCTGAGCGTGTGATACCACAGGAACAATGGTTCAAGGTCCAGATCGGGTCCAAAAAAATAACATCATTATCTAAGTGCCCTAAAGTACCACCAACCATAAATGCATACTATATCCATGCCCATCCAACCCCACATAAACATGGTTGACATGCATGCATAGCATAGCATAGCATAGCATAGCGTAGCATAGCATAGCCGTGGACACAGGCAGTCACTCACTGCAGATATGCTCACTAGCCAGTGGCACAAGTCAAACACATGTGGACACGTGCCGCATGCGCCACCAGATACAGCAATACAAACACAGCCCTAAATCACAAGAACTCAGAGCCCTGTCCCTCCTCCACCACCACCACCACCACCACCTCCATGTCCTGGTGATAGATAGTGATGGATGATGGTGATGGACGATAGATAGTGATGGATGGTGAACGTGATAGATAGTGATGGATGGCGATAGTGATATAGTGATGGATGGTGATAGTGATAGATGGTGATAGTGATAGATAGTGATGGATGGTGATAGTGATGGATAGTGATGGATGGTGAACGTGATAGATAGTGATGGATGGCGATAGTGATAGATAGTGATGGATGGTGATAGTGATAGATAGTGATAGTGAAAGAAAGTGATGGATGGTGATAGTGATAGATAGTGATGGATGGTGATAGTGATGGATAGTGATGGATGGTGAACGTGATGGATGGTGAACGTGATAGATAGTGATGGATGGCAATAGTGATAGATAGTGATGGATCGCAATAGTGATGGATGATTATCGTGACAGTGATAGACAGTGATGAATGGTGATGGTGATAGATAGCGATGAGTGATAGCGATGGATGGTGATAGTGATGGATGATGATAGTGACGGTGATAGATAGTGATGGAGGGTGATAGTGATGCATGATAGTAACGCATGATAGTGTTAGATGGTGAAGGTGATGCATGATGGGGATGGTTAGTGATGAAGCGAGACAGATCCACCGCTCAGCGGGTGCTGCTCATGTGGCCCTTAGTAGGCTGTATGACTGTGGCCCAAAGAGCTGGAAATCCTCCTCACACACAGAACGGCACAGTCCGACTGTCGGCCGACACTGGAGAACGAATGACTCTGCTATGACCCGATGTAGCAGCTGAGACACAGGTCTGACAGACACATTTGTCACATTTGACAAATAATTTGTACCTCAGTATCATGTTTTGTTTTGAGCCCGCAAACAACGCATACAACTATTATTACAGCCTTTCGCCATAACTAAATTCTGATGACAGAACAGTGTTGTTTTCTTGCAATAAGGATTTATTATCCTGGTTATATACAAATTGTTGAAGAGGAGTGGGGAAGAAGGCAGAAGACACTACTGCCAAAATGGGTACACATACACATACACACAGGCACACTGGACTTCATTCAGATGTCACCAAACCTGCTATCAACTGGGTTTTCAAGTTGGCTGTCATAAGCCATTGATCTGACAATACGCCTCCACATATGTTGTAATTAAGTCTCCTTTGCCAGACTACACATATTTGTTCTTCGCACGCACACACACACACACACACGCACGCACGCACGCACACACACACACGCACGCACGCACGCACGCACGCACGCACACACACACACACACGCACGCACACGCACACACACACACACACACACTTCAAGACCGATCATTCACCTCTTACCAGGGTCAAAAGGATGTGATGCGTTATAAGCCCCTATCTCCAGCACACAAACAGTCCAGCCAACCAAGACGCGAAGAGAGAGAGCACACACAGTCTGGAAGACTGGTGGTGTGTTTGTGTGTGCCGACAAGCACACAAAAAACACATTTTGGTTTAGCTCCACCGGAGCATCAACCAAAACAATCACTGCACACAATCAATCACAATGGCGTCAAAGGTACCCTCATGTACACAAGGGGTGTATTACATTTAACAAGATTAAACCCATACTGATGAATTATTTTAAAAAGGTCCAAACTAATACTAACAGCCACAATATATTTTTTTAACGACAAAATAACCTGAAACCTGTTCTATATTCATGGTTGTGTTCATCATTAGCCTGCTAAGGACCAACGCAAACCAAGTCCAAACCAAATACAAATCCAAGCACCCGTCGTCTGGTTACCTAATCTGTGTATCTCACAGCTCACTGCTCTACTGTTGCCAGACACACTGTTAACAGGACTAGCTGGTCAGATGGCATACTTTGGTATGGTATGCCCTGTGACCTCAGTCTACCCGGGTCCTGGTTTACTTGTTTGAACATTGTGGGCTTCCATATTTTGCCAAGCTTGCACGATTGTCCTGCTGAAATTAAATCCTTGCCTTGTCTTGTCTCCTGCATTGTGTGACCTTTGTTGTTTGACAAGTTTAAAAATAGACTTGCCAGGGTGTGTGTGTATGTATGTGTGTGTGTCATTCCATTGGAATGGAATGGCAAAACAAAAAACCTGATCATTGGTACAAAAAAGTAGTACTAAACATCAATCACACAGCAGGGAAATTATGAGAAAGAATAATACAAATGTAAGGTAGCGTGCGGACCAATCTCTTACCCTTCAGTTTCTCCATCACAGCCTGCCCGGCCCTCTCGGCCACCTGGCCGTCCTCCCTCTGGTAGCGGTCGTCCAGGAAACGAACGGTGTCCTCCGACAGGTGCACCTTGCCCGCCACGCCCAGCTGCTCCATCATGTTGGCCAGGTTCACGTCGTTGGACCACACGTCGAACTTGAAGCGCTTTATGCCCAGGATGCCGCACAGCACCGTGCCAGTGTGGACACCCACACGCATGTCCACCGTCTCGTGGGTCTCCTGGCAGAACTGCTCGATGGCCTGGATCATCCCCAGGCCCATCTCCACGCAGCAGTAGGCGTGGTCGGGCCGGGGCTCGGGGCAACCGGCCACGCAGTAGTAGCAGTCGCCCAGCGTGCTGATCTTCTCGCAGTAGGTCAGCTCGCACAGCCGGTCGAAGCGGCCGAACAGGTCGTTGAGCAGGTCCACCAACACGTGTGCCGACTTGTTGGCCGACATCTTGGTGAAGCCCACGATGTCCGCGAAGAGGATGCTGACGGGCTCCATGCGCTTCATGTTGAACGGCCTGAAGATGATCTGCCCACGCGGGATGGAGGTCTTCTTGTACTTGTGGTGTTTGGGGCTGATGGTGTTCATCCCGCCGGGCCCTCCGGCCCCTCCGCCGCCCCCCATCACGGCTGAGGCAGAGCAGGCGCCGGAGGAGTAGCGCTTGCCGGCGTTCTCGCCGCCTCCACCCTCGTCGTCGCCTTGCTTCATCAGCTCGTCAGCCACACGGCGCGGCATCACCGAGTGGATCATGCGCTCCTTCAGGGCCTTCTCCACCTCCAGGTCCTTGCCGTGCATGATGGCCTGGCCCACCTTGAGGAAGGTGCTGCGGGAGCGCACCTCCGACATGATGAACAGGTGGATGCCAATGACGTGCGCGCACAAGTGGAGCAGGGCCTTGCCGGGCACCAACCAGCGCAGGGTGTCCAGGTCTGAGCTGAAGCCAGAGCCCCTATGGCCTTGGGCGTCCCCTCCTTCCCCGGCGGCGGTCCCCGCTGCCCCGACGTCGTGGCTCCTCTCGAGCAGCAGCAGCAGCCCGAGGACCTCAAACAGCACAGAGTACAGGAGCCCCAGGAGCACCGAGGCGTACAGGCGGACGTGCAGCACGCTGTACAGCAGCAGAAGGACCTCCATACATAAGGAAAAGGTTCCCACCGGCGAGATGCACGGGACGGCTGTACCCGCGTGAGGATTGGTGGTGTTCTCTCCGCCACCCTCCGCCCACTCCAGGTCAAAGTATCTCCCCGTCTCCATTTGAGGGGCGAGGGTGAAGGCAAACGTCACGGCTATCAGAAGCAGGGAGACCCATGAGTATAAGCGTGTGTACATGCGGGTGAGGGTGAAGAAGAAGAGGAGGACGAGGAGCAGGAGGAAAGCTGCCGTGGGGGCCAGGTATGTCATAGGCTCGCAGCGATCGTTGTTCACCGCAAAGTACACCCCCCAGAGGGCAGCGGCCACCGCCAGGTAGAAGAGCACATAGCGGAAGCGCCGCTGGGTCTGAGGAAAGCACCTCTCTCTGCACGCCTCCTCCAGGACAGAAGAGTCGAATTTGGGATCCCAACACTGGGCTGCTGAGCGTTCAAACAGGGGCGGCACCGCACTCAGTCTCCAACAAGTGGTCATGAACTTGGGTCTTGTCCCAGATTCCCTAGAGCTGCAGCTTGAGGAAATACTGTATTTATGGAGGATGGGGTTCACTTTATTTACTGCGCTGGAGCCCCCTCCCGCTCCGCCGCCACTGTTAGCAATCTTCGCCGGCTCCTGTTGATGCAAGTGTGACGCATGGTTGGCAATCCGCACGGACACAGCACCGCCGTAGCTCGAGTCGCAGCGGACCTCCGTGCCATGCGTTGGAAGCTGCCTGTGATGTTGCAAAGTGGCCATGATGTCCGGTGCCACACAGGTGAAAATAAAAAAACGATTGTCACAGTGATGAAACTTACTGCGCTCAGTCTATTAGACTGGACGTGGGGTCGCTGTGTGTGCCCATATATCAGGTGGGACTAGGAGAGCTGGGCGGGGGGAGAAGGGATGGATGGGGGCGGGGGGGGGAATCTGTTTGTTGGAATAATCAAACTGCGTGAATCGTGCGCAAGGCACAGACGTCTTGACTACGTAAAAGGTAGCCTGCACACTCACTCATATGAAACGGCCTGTTCCAGATTCTTGAGCAGTTCATGATCCGAGCCCGGTGTGACGTCACTTCTCACATTCCACGCGCCGGTCCCTCCGGAGGGTCGCGAGCTGTCCGGTCGGAGCCCCGCGGTTCTCTCCTAACGAGAAACAAGTTGTCATCTCTTTTTCCTTTCCTACATTTGACATCTTCCTATACAAAAGACCGGTTTTAACATCTAACCGTCATTTGAATTGCCTGGATCCCCTTTTTGCCACTTGCAGTGCACGATATACGCCTAGCTGGGAGAAATACTTGTTTGCAAATAAAAACACCGTTCAAGTCCATGGTTTCATAATGTCCCAAGTGTTATGTGTGCAAACTGTTGGCTGGTGTATTAGTGTAGGCTACATTTCCAACTTGCTAAAGTGAACAGTTTCAGACAGGGTCCCGCTTATCCACACGCGTCAAATAATCAATTGTACAGCTTCATGTCACCCTCGAATAACGCCCTAATACTCATATACATGTTGCAATGTATTCAAGAAGATAGTTTTCCCCAGATAAACAAACACCACATGTATGTTAAACGGAACAGCGCCCAAGCTTGAAGGTCTTCATAATCCACATTAAACTACTGACGGGCCCTGTCAGTAAAGGACATCCAAATAGTGAGTGGCCGTCCGCGGCCTGTTCCCACGAACGCAGCCCCGTCCTTTCCTGAACTCCCTCTCCGGGTCTCCAACCTTTATTTCCCCCCGGTCCGACGGCGAAAGGTCGGAGAACCAGTTGGAACAGCAAGAGGCGCGGAAAAAAAAAAAAACGAAAAGAAAAAACAAGGTATTTTGTCCCAATAAGTTTGCTTCTGAGGGCGCTATGGCCAACTTGTTGCGTACAGCGTTTGGCAAAACAACGCTAGAACAGCCCAGTCGGAAAGGGCTAGTCTATAAATAGGGATGATCAAAAAAAAAAAAAAAAAAAAACTCATGGAATAATAACTCCAATCATATATCACGCCCGGGCCTGTTATTTCGACTAATATGTCTATGGAAGGACATGGATAAATAAATAGAAACAACCAGCAACTAAATATATCCTTCTGCTCGAAGTGGAGGCTTTTTTAACGCGTGCAAAACGTCAGCGATAGCTCCTTCTCCAAAAGCCTCCCAAACTTTTTTCCCAGGCCGTATTTCCTGCGTTGTGAGAGACGGGACACCACAGTAGGGGGTTGACTTGTGGCTGGTGGTGGAGCAACACACTGGGTTTCCTCCTCTCCCCCTGGAGGACCTTTCAATCCCCCCCGGGGGCGACGATACCCTTGATCCTGTTCTCCTTAGTCCATTATCTACAAGGAGTCTTCCCCCAACGGCGCTGTCTTATCTCCATGAATTCCTCGGGTCTGGGGTGGCATGCCCGTTCTGTTGTCCCCCAACCAGCCCGACAACCCTTGGGGTGTTGCGCGTCCCGTCCTCTCCCGTCCAATGCTGGTGGTCGCTGCTTTATTTTTTTTTATTTTTTTTTGGGGGGGTTGTTTTTTGCCCGTCTACAGCTTTCTCTTCGTGGGTTGGGGGGAGCGCTGGTGCTCCGGCCGGGGGGGGGGGGGACAGTCTTCTTCGGTCTTATCCGGGCGAAGGCAACTCGACCGTAGACGCTACCATTATCTTCCTCCCAGACCGTGTATCGGAGATTCTCCAGCTGTTGTGGGTGGTGGTTGGTGGGTGGGGTGGGTGGGGTTGGTGGGGGTGGGTGCCCAAAGTAGAGCGAGAGTGAGCTTCAGTCAGAACATAATACAGGGGAGGGGTTTGGGAGCGCGCACGTCGCCACTCAAAGCAATGTGGCGTACACGAGCACGCATGTGGAGCGGCGGTCAGATCATTTTGAGGACTCCCCAACCTCTTTTAGGCCTATGGTCTAATACTGCTCCTTTGTATACTTCATAATTGCACGTTTGTGCAGACATGTAGCGTTCTAATAATAATAATATGACTCGATCATATTGATGGTTTAGAGCCTGTGTTTGTTTCCTACCAAAGAAATTATATATATATAATATTAATAATTTTATATAATATAATATAATATAATATAATATAATATAATATAATATAATTATATATATATATATATATATATATATATATATATATATATACATATATATATATATATATATATAACACACAAACACACACTATATGTGTGTTTGCGTGTGTTTGTGTGTGTGCGTGTGTGTGTGTGTGTGTGTGTGTGTGTGTGTGTGTGTGTGTGTGTGTGTGTGTGTGTGTGTACAAGATACAAGATATAATATTTGTATTGGCCATTTGTAACAAGTACATAGGAATGCTTACTCCCCATTTCCTCCCGCAGAATAAATCTAAAAAACAACACCATAAAAATATAAATAATATATACAATAAAATAAAAGAAGAAGTGACTTAAATGATATGTATTTTAGTTTTACAAAAATCTTTCAAAAGCATTTAAAGTGCCAGTAGAATCATCATGAATACAGTGCAGTACAGTGCAGTAACTGTGATGAGTCCAGAAAGTCCAGCAAAGTATGTAAGTGTAATGTTAACGACAATGTTATGAAAGTGAAAGTGGCAGCACTCCTAGCAGTTCAGTAACACTGCCTGTGGATAAAAACTATCCTTAAAGCTGGTAGTCCTTGTACGAATGCTGCGCAACCGGCGACCAGACGGTAGGGGGGAGAAGAGATGGTGCCCAGGGTGGTTGCAGTCCTTTATGATGGACATGGCCTTCTTCCGACATCTGGTCCTAAAGATCTCCTCAATGCATGGAAGTGCACACCCGATGATCTTCTCTGCCGTCCTCACGACCCTCTGGATGACTTTCTTGTCCCGGTCAGTGGTGTTGCCGTACCACACAGTGACGCCACTCGTCAGGACGCTCTCGACGGTGCCACGGTAGAAGTTCACTAGCCACCTCTGGCATATTCAGGTTTTTCTGAGGCACCGCAGAGCATAGAGGCGCTGGTGGGCCTTCTTCAGCATGACCTCCGTGTTGCAGGTCCACACCAGGTCATCGGAAATCTGTAGTTCAAGGAAACGGAAGCAGCTGACGACTTCCACCGGTGTCCCATCCAGGCTGATGGTGGAGTGGGTGCCCCGGTGACTCTTGAAGTCCACGATGAGCTCCTCTGTCTTGCTGACATTCAGTGTGAGGCTGTTGTCCTCACACCATCGCGTCAGCTGGACCACCAGCAGGGCCGTGTGTAGTGCCAGGGAAATGGCGTCGTCTACAGACCTGTTTGGTCTGTATACAAACTGGAGTGGGTCTAGGGACTCAGGGATGGACAAGTTTATATGCAACATTACAAGTTTCTCCAGGCACGTCATGTAAAGCCACTGGACGATAATCATTGAGGCATGTTACCTTGGTGTTTTTGGGTAACGCCACAATGGTTGTCGCTTTGAAGCACGCTGGGACGGCAGACTGTTGCAGTGATGGATTGTAGATGTCGGTGAACACAGGAGCTAGCTGATCAGTGCAGGTCTTGAAGACGCAGGATGGAACTTCATCTAGGCTGGCTGCCTTCCCTGCCTTCACATTTACATTTACATTTACATTTAGGGCATTTGGCAGACGCTTTTATCCAAAGCGACTTACAAGGTGTACATTAGTTGAAGCAGACAATAGCATAACACTGGGGTACGCAAACATATAAATACAGCAGTTCACAAGTATTCATATTGACAAGATGAATAACACAATTTCGTACTGCTAGGTCACCTGCTTAAGTAGCTGTGATAAGAGCGTGTTAACAACATTAAGGACATACACTTGCTAACATATACAACATGCTAAGAGCTATTAATGTCAGGATTAATAGCTCCTGAAGATTCTGAGGACCTCTGACTCGGACAGTTGTAGGACGTAGTCCTCTGGGCTGATGTTCAAGTTGCTGGTTGGCTCATGGTCCCTTTCAAAGCGAGGGAAAAACTTGTTTAGTTTGTCTGGTAGGTTAGGGTCGTTATTGGTGACTGCCCCTGAGCTCCCCTTGTAGTTGGAGAGGACCCTCATACCTTGCCACATACGTCTGATGTCAGTGTGTGTGCGTGTGTGTGTGTGTGTGTGTGTGTGTGTGTGTGTGTGTGTGTGTGTGTGTGTGTGTGTAGGCCAATCATCTATTTTTTTAAAAGAACAAACGTCATTTGAACGGAATGGAGAGTTTCCAGGAAGGGGCTATTATTGCACTCGCCCAATTACTTAAGGAAAAAAAGACATTGCACAAACTGCCATCCCATTAGTGTGTGTGTGTGTGGGTGTGGGTGCGTGTGTGTGTGTGTGTGTGTGTGTGTGTGTGTGTGTGTGTGTGTGTGTGTGTGTGTGTGTGTGTGTGTGTGTGTGTGTGTGTGTGTGTGCGTGCGTGTGTCTCTGTGTGAATGAATTGCGCTTTTGACATCCGGTGACGAGTTGTTCTCTTACCTACCTTTTTTGAATGCCCTATTGTAAGTCGCTTTGGACAAAAGCGTCTGTTAAATGACTATTATGTAATGTAGTGTGTGTGTGTGTGTGTGTGTGTGTGTGTGTGTGTGTGTGTGTGTGTGTGTGTGTGTGTGTGTGTGTGTGTGTGTGTGTGTGTGTGTGTGTGCGCGCGCGTGCGTGCGTGCGTGCGTGCGTGCGTGTGTGTGTGTGTATTTGTGGGGGAGGGTGTGCTTAACTGTATAATCTTGTAATGACGTTTTTTGAGGAATTCTCTCGTTCCGGTTGATAGAAAGCGTCCCCTGGTGGTCGAGTGTTGCTCCTGCGCAGTTCATTGTATCACTAATATTAAACATGTTTCACTACCCAGTAAATATCAATACCTATAATAACAGCTGAATGGTTCCTCTAGAACATTACCCATTATGATATTTGGCATGTATAAAAAAAAAGCTAGCTGAATAAGGAAAATACTTAGATATGCTGCCCAATTGAAATGTGCAGTTAGCATCATTACTAAGTGCAATGAACATTCATTTGATAATGCAGTGTCACAGCTAGGGTGCTAAAATCATGAAAGGAACAGACACATACATTTGCATTCAATAATACATATTGTGTTGCTCGTACATAATAAAGTATTGTTATATTCGAGAACTAGCCTACAGCACACAATGATTGACAAAGACAGTGACTGATTGGAATTGTGGTTTGTTCAAGAATGCTTCAACCACTTGACTTGACTTGACTTGACTTGACCATAATCTGTGCAATAAATGAAATAAATAAATGAAACTCAGTGATTTCTAAATATCTCTATTGAGAAGGGCTTGTGTTTAAAGACATACCATAGGATGAGTGCAGAAAGACAGTAGTACGAAACATATGTCATGGTGTATGGGGTACATGGGGTTTCTACAAGGTTGCATACGTACAAATAAAACGCGGATGGCGTGCTGGCGGATGAAGGCAACCTTGTTCTCCAGCTGGTTCTCGATCACCTGGTAGGGTGGCGAGGAAGGGGAAGTGAGTGTGCAACAAATGAGGTGAGAGATGAGAAGAAACAAACATAGTGATAGGGATAATAAAATTACTTTATGCCAATATAGTCTACAGTGTCCGTCTGTCCCTCTAACTCTAATATCCATCTGAACGTTATGCAACGAACGAAGATCAATCGATTTCCATGAATAGATAACTTCCAAGAACTTTGAATGGGCTGCATTGATAAAACTATGGTAGTCACTGAAATCTCAATCCGTTTGAATTGATAGTTGATGGCATTACAGTACGTCATTTAGCAGACGCTTTTGTCCAAGGCAAAATGCTCAGGAACTGCGCTGAGTAGCTGACCAACATAGCAACATCACTAGCTCAGGAAGTTGTCTCAGCGTGCTTTAAAACCACGGCCATTGTGCCAGTGCCAAAACACTCCTCTGCAGCGAGCCTCTATGACGTCTACCACCCGGTTGCATTCATGCCAATCATAATGAAGTGCTTCAAGAGGCTTGTCCTGGCTCACCTCAAATCTGGCCTCTTACCCTCAATGGATAAACACCAATTTGCCTACAAGAGGATGCCATCTCCTCAGCCCTTCACTCTGCTCTTTCCAACCATGATGAAAGAAACACCCACGTGAAAATGCTGTTCATCGACAGCTCAGCATTCAAAACCATCATCCGCTCCAAACTCATCTTTAAACTTAGTGACCTTATGAAAACCAATAACCTTGACCTCAACCGCTCTGTCTGTTACTGGTTATTGGACATCCTAACCAACATACCCCAGTCTGTCAGGTTAGACAATCTAACCTCCTCCACCCTCACTCTTAACACCGGCGTTCCACAGGGCTGTGTGCTGAGCCCCCTCCTCTACTCCCTCTTCACCCACGACTGCACTCCTATACATGGTACAAACAACATCATCAAGTTTGCAGACAAAACAACGGTGGTGGGCCTCATCAGAAATAAAGATGAGGCAGCCTACAGGGAGGAGGTCCAGCACCTGATGGTGTGGTACGCTGACAACAACCTGGCCCTCAACACCAAGAAGACCAAGGATTTCATCCTGGACTTCAGAAAGACCAGAGCTGGGGTGCACGCCCCTGTCCTCATCAACGGGGCAGAGGTTGAGCGTGTCTTAAGCTTCAAAATGTGTTGTGTTTCACATCTCCGAAGACCTCTCTTGGACCCTCAAAACTGCGTCACTGGTCAAGAAGGCTGACCAGTGTCTCTTCTTGTTGTAATGTATTGTGTGTGTGTGTGTGTGTGTGTGTGTGTGTGTGTGTGTGTGTGTGTGTGTGTGTGTGTGTGTGTGTGTGTGTGTGTGTGTGTGTGTGTGTGTGTGTGTGTGTGTGTGTGTGTGAATGAATTGCGCTTTTGACATCCGGTGACGAGTTGTTCTCTTACCTACCTTTTTTGAGTGCACTATTGTAAGTCGTTTTGGACAAAAGCGTCTGTTAAATGACTGTTATGTCATGTATTGTGTGTGTGTGTGTGTCTGTGTGTGTGTGTGTGTGTGTGTGTGTGTGTGTGTGTGTATTTGTGGGGGAGGGTGTGCTGAACTGTATAATCTTGTAATGACGTTTTTTGAGGAATTATCTCGTTCCGGTTGATAGAAAGCGTCCCCTGGTGGTCGAGTGTTGCTCCTGCGCAGTTCATTGTATCACTAATAATAAACATGTTTCACTACCCAGTAAATATCAATACCTATATCAACAGCTGAATGGTTCCTCTAGAACATTACCCATTATGATATTTGGCATCTATAAAAAAAAAGCTAGCTGAATAAGGAAAATACTTAGATATGCTGCACAGTTGAAATGTGCAGTTAGCATCATTACTAAGTGCAATGAACATTCATTTGATAATGCAGTGTCACAGCTAGGGTGCAAAAATCATGAAAGGAACAGACACATACATTTGCATTCAATAATACATATTGTGTTGCTCGTACATAATAAAGTATTGTTATATTCGAGAACTAGCCTACAGCACACCTCTAATCATATTCCTCTGAACGTTATGCAATGAACGAAGATCAATCGATTTCCATGAATAGATAACTTCCAAGAACTTTGAATGGGCTGCATTGTTAAAACTATGGTAGTCACTGAAATCTCAATCAGTTTGAGTTGATAGTTGATGGCATTACAGTACGTCATTTAGCAGACGCTTTTGTTCAAGGCTAAATGCTCAGGAACTGCGCTGAGTAGCTGACCAACATAGAGACGTCACTAGCTCAGGAAGTTGCCCCAGCCTTCTTTAAAACCACGTCCATTGGGCCTGTGCCAAAACACTCCTCTGCAGCGAGCCTCAACGACTTCCACCCAGTTGCACTCCTCCCCATCATAATGAAGTGCTTCAAGAGGCTTGTCCTGGCTCACCTCAAATCTGGCATCTTAACCTCAATGGATAAACACCAATTTGCCTACCAGAGGATGCCATCTCCTCAGCCCTTCACTCTGCTCTTTCCAACCATGATGAGAGAAACACCCACGTGAGAATGCTGTTCATTGACAGCTCAGCATTCAAAACCATCATCCGCTCCAAACTCATCTTTAAACTTAGTGACTTTATGAAAACCAATAACATTGACATCAACCTCTCTGTCTGTTACTGGTTTTTGGACTTCCTAACCAACATACCCCAGTCTGTCAGGTTAGACAATCTCACCTCCTCCACGCTCACCCTTAACACCGGCGTCCCACAGGGCTGTGTGCTGAGCCCCCTCCTCTACTCCCTCTTCACTCACGACTGCAGTCCTGTACATTGTACAAACACCATCGTCAAGTTTGCAAATGAAGCAACGGTGGTGGGCCTCATCAAGAACAACGATGAGGCAGCCTACAGGGAGGAGGTCCAGCACCTGATGGCGTGGTGCACTGACAACAACCTGGCCCTCAACACCAAGAAAACCTTGGAGCTCATCGTGGACTTCAGGAAGGCCAGAGCTGGGGTGCACACCCCTGTCCTCATCAATGGAAGGGCTGTCGAGCGTGTCTTAAGCTTCAAAATTCTTTGGGTTTCACATCTCCGAGGACCTCTCTTGGACCCTCAAAACTGAATCACTGGTCAAGAAGGCTGACCAGTGTCTCTTCTTGTTGTAATGTATTGTGTGCGTGGATGTGTGTGTGTGTGTGTGTGTGTGTGTGTGTGTGTGTGTGTGTGTGTGTGTCTCTCTGTGTGAATGAATTGCACTTTTGACATCCGGTGACGAGTTGTTCTTTTACCTACCTTTTTTGAAAGCACTATTGTAAGTTGCTTTGGACAAAAGCGTCTGTTAAATGACTGTTATGTAATGTATTGTGTGTGTGTGTGTGTGTGTGTGTATTTGTGGGGGAGGGTGTGCTTAACTGTATAATCTTGTAATGACGTTTTTTGAGGAATTCTCTCGTTCCGGTTGATAGAAAGCGTCCCCTGGTGGTCGAGTGTTGCTCCTGCGCAGTTCATTGTATCACTAATAATAAACATGTTTCACTACCCAGTAAATATCAATACCTATAATAACAGCTGAATGGTTCCTCTAGAACATTACCCATTATGATATTTTGCATCTATTAAAAAAAGCTAGCTGAATAAGGAAAATACTTAGATATGCTGCACAGTTGAAATGTGCAGTTAGCATCATTACTAAGTGCAATGAACATTCATTTGATAATGCAGTGTCACAGCTAGGGTGCTAAAATCATGAAAGGAACAGACACATACATTTGCATTCAATAATACATATTGTGTTGCTCGTACATAATAAAGTATTGTTATATTCGAGAACTAGCCTACAGCACACAATGATTGACAAAGACAGTGACTGATCGGAATTGTGGTTTATTCAAGAATGCTTCAACCATAATCTGTGCAATAAATGAAATAAATAAATGAAACTCAGCGATTTCTAAATATCTCTATTGAGAAGGGCTTGTGTTTAAAGACATACCATAGGATGAGTGCAGAAAGACAGTAGTACGAAACATACGTCATGGTGTATGGGGTACATGGGGTTTCTACAAGGTTGCATACGTACAAATAAAAACAACTACTACTTAAAAAGAAATATAATATTATGTGCACATTCTCAGTTGTTATCCTCATGACGATCCCAGGTGTACTGTGGGCATATTGGCCCCTCTTTTGCTTATCCATCTCAGTTGTGCCATGTAGATAAATACAGTGAGCAGGTGCGGGCTCGCCCATGTAAAGCATCTGGCTACTGTCATTTACCCTGCATCTTTCCTTTCCTTTATTTTCCTTTCTCTCCACTGCACGCGCTCTCTCTCTCTCTCTCTCTCTCTCTCTCTCTCTCTCTCTCTCTCTCTCTCTCTCTCTCTCTCTCTCTCTCTCTCTCTCTCTCTCTCTCTCTCTCTCTCTCTCTCTCTCTCTCTCTCTCTCTCTCTCTCTCTCTCTCTCTCTCTCTCTCTCTCTCTCTCCCTCTCTCTATCTCTCTCTCTCTCCCTCTATCTCGCTCTACATATCACTGTCTCCGCCAGCGGTTCTTGGGCTTCTCTTCGCAGTCGGGGCCCTCGCAGGTGCCGGGCAGTGGGGGAGGGGCCGGAGGGGCAGCGGCGGTGGCCTTGGTGGGCCCCGCAGACGACCCGGACACACTGCTGAGCAGGGCCGGTAGCTCCTCCGTGATGGCCTTCTCGATCTTCTCCAGCAAGCACCCCCCCGACCAGCTGCAGTGCTGCGAGAGCTGCTTGAACGCCGACACTGAGTTCACGCCGAAGAAGTCCTGGTAGGCCTCCTTGCCGGGCAGGTCGAACTTGCTGACGTTGGTCTTGGCCAGGATGGACTTGAAGATGTAGTACTTGTCTGGGTCAGAGACTATGTCCTGGATGACCTCGTACGGGTCGCTGAACCAGCCCAGCCGGTCGTAGTAGGTGTGCAGATAGCGGTCAACCAGCAGAGCATGGATGCGCACGCGGATGGCGTGCTGGCGGATGAAGGCAATCTTGTTCTCCAGCTGGTTCTCGATCACCTGGTAGGGTGGCGAGGAAGGGGAAGTGAGTGTGCAACAAATGAGGTGAGAGATGAGAAGAAACAAACATAGTGATAGGGATAATAAAATTACTTTATGCCAATATAGTCTACAGTGTCCCTCTGTCCCTCTAACTCTAATATCCATCTGAACGTTATGCAACAAACGAAGATCAATCGATTTCCATGAATAGATAACTTCCAAGAACTTTGAATGGGCTGCATTGTTAAAACAATGGTAGTCACTGAAATCTCAATCAGTTTGAGTTGATAGTTGATGGCATTACAGTACGTCATTTAGCAGACGCTTTTGTCCAAGGCAAAATGCTCAGGAACTGCGCTGAGTAGCTGACCAACATAGAGACGTCACTAGCTCAGGAAGTTGTCCCAGCATTCTTTAAAACCACGTCCATTGGGCCTGTGCCAAAACACTCCTCTGCAGCGAGCCTCAACGACTTCCACCCAGTTGCACTCATGCCCATCATAATGAAGTGCTTCAAGAGGCTTGTCCTGGCTCACCTCAAATCTGGCATCTTAACCTCAATGGATAAACACCAATTTATGGGGTCAGATCAGTCTCAAAAAGAAATAAAGCACAAAGAACGATCCACAAATGCACAGAACGATCCACAAATTCCGGATTTATTCGTCCCCTCAGTCATCTTTCATCACTCTGTACGATGACAGCCCACCCCCCCCCCCCGCCCCACCCACTTGCTTCCCACCATACAAACTTTGAAGTCTGTTGACTATATCTTATCACTATTAATGTCTTTAACTGCCTTTTACTGTAATCACAACTCCCTACCTCAATCTATTGTTTTGAGATAGCCATGTACATTTTAACTGTACTTAATGTATATATATTTATCTACAACTGTTGATATAACTGCATACCCCTGCTCACTACCTTGTTGACACTTGTATACTTACCTTTATATATATATACCCGTATCTGCAAATATCTCATACCTACAAAATATACTGTCTACACACCTGTATACCTAGTGGAGTGTTTTTATACCTGTTTTTATACCTATTGGACTGTATTTACATCCTATTCGACCCCATTTTTTATTACTATGTTTTTACTGTTACATTTGCACTCTGGTGCAAGATGCCAACTTATTTTCGCTGTACTGAACTTGTGCTGTGCAATGACAATACATTTTAATCTAAAATAATCCAATTAAATGTATTCACCAACACATACAAATCATACGCAATTTACAAATCATACAGTGGCTAATGCCATGGTCGAGCCAGACAACAACCAATACTCAATGGATTCATCATAGCCCCTGAGCAAAGAATCTGAAAACACAAGACACGTTGTTGTTGGTTGTGCTGATAAGAAAGCCTCTCCCCGGGCGTAGGAAAGAGAATGTGAGAATGTTCTACCTCATTGAGGTCCTCCAGCAGGGAGATCTCCTCCCTCATGAAGAGGTCCCGGCTGGTGTCTGGGGCGTAGTCCTGCGGCCAGAAGGAGCTGACGTAGACGCGCGGCGGCTCCGTCACGTTAATGAGGGGCGCCATGCTCCAAAACAGCGCGCCGTACACCCTCATCAGGTCCTGGCGCGCCAGGTTGTCGGCCTTGTTCAGGATGATCCGGATCTGGGACTCGCGGCCCTTCATCTGCTTGAAGAGCATCTCCAGCTCTCCGCCCACGTCCAGCTTGGTGGGGTCGAACACCAGGAAGATAAGGTCGGCACGGTCTATGAACCACTGGCACACCTCGTTGTAGGGGTAGCCTATAGGAGAAGACAATCGGGCAAAGGACTTTCAATATTTCATGGATTAGCCATTTACCGTTTGAATCTGATCTTTCAGATGAAGAAGTAAACAGAACTCACATTATTTGGTCCATTGTCATGGACTTGGGCATAATAGCCAGTGTGCTACATGCGCATTAATGATGGGACTCACTCCACACTCTCTGCCGCACTCTCTCCATCTGGGCCTCTGCCCTCCATCTCACCTCTTTTCATCCGGGCCTCTGCCCCAAATCTCACCTCTCTCCTGCTGCTTGCGGTTCTCGATGATTCCTGGCGTGTCCACGAAGGAGACCCTCTCCAGCAGCTGGTGGGGCATCTCGATCCCCACCAGCTTTTCCAGGAAGCCCTGGCCGAACTTCTCCAGGGGCGAGAAGGAGCGCGAGCTGTCTGCCGCCATGACGATTCCCTCCACACTGCGGAACTTCTCGCCGTGCATCACCACCGTGTACTCGGAGGTGGTCGGCTCAGCGCCTGCCAGAGGAGGAGTGATCATCATCCCCTGCGTTATGGATGTACGTATGGATGTACGTATGGATGTACGTATGGATGTACGTATGCAGTAGTGGGGGCAGCGGTAGTTTAGGATGTAGAACGGTCGTCTGACAACAGGTAGTTTGCTGGTTCGATTCCCAGGCTCTTCCTAGCCAAGAGTCGAGGTGTCCCTGAGCCAGACACCCAAACACTAACTGCTCCTGACGTGCTGGCGGTCGCCTTGCATGGCTGACTCCGCCGTCAGTGTATGAATGTGTGTATGAATGGGTTGTGTGAGGCTTGACTTGTAAAGCACTTTCAGTGGCCGCACTGGTTAGAAAAGCGCTATATAAATGCAGTCCATTTACTTTTACCGAAAGCGTTACGTTTACCAAAGATGCATTGCATGCTCGTTGTGCCGTATGCCACAAGAAATGCACTTTATATTAGAATCTTCTAATCTTCTAATATATATTTGTTAGACCTTCTGAAGCACGAAAGCTAAAAAAAAAACATTTTCTCCCTTCCCTTCTCACTGCCAAAACCTTTCTTGAACCAACATGTGGAATCAAGTGCAACTACATAAGTCAAAATGTGAGTCCTTTTCAGTAGTAGTATGTCATGATGATCTGCAATAGCACACGTTACCCTTTTGTTATGATTGTGTGACCGACCACTGCCTGCCAACACTTCACAGATAAGGTGTATGAAGACTCTGTCAGCCGAGGGGCAGGGCGAGGGCCTGTACCTGTATAGAGTTCCTGAGAGGAGCTGTGGAGACCCAGCAGGTAGTTGATCATGGACGACTTGCCCACACTCCAGGGGCCCAAGAACAGCACCATGGGCTTCGAAGTGATTTCACCATCTGCATTGTGTGTGTGTGTGTGTGTGTGTGTGTGTGTGTGTGTGTGTGTGTGTGTGTGTGTGTGTGTGTGTGTGTGTGTGTGTGTGTGTGTGTGTGTGTGTGTGCGTGCGCGCATTTACACGTGTGTGTGTGTGTGTGTGTGTGTGTGTGTGTAAGACAGGGAGATAAGAAAAAAGCATATAAAAAAAATATCATTTAAATGCTTTGATTTATTTGTTATGGTGTTATTAGTAGTTTGTCATAAAAGCCATCTCCTTTTTTCCCCTCTGTTGTTTACTACCACTATGTACCACAAGGGGGCTCACAATTCACATAGAGAGCAGCACCTTATTATTCTGTTTCATTGGACACGCTAAGCCGCTACCCATACGAAGGAACTAGTACACAAAGTTCCGAAAAGCTTGGCCCCCACAAAAATCCCTTTAAAGAGAAGACAGCCGAGTCTCACTGTTGCCCCCAGCGAGTGTCTTTACATTTTTGTCTGTTTGCCAGATGCTGCTTTCTCTTTTACAACTTCATTTGATGTTGTTTGGCCTGGAAGCCTGGCATCATTTCACTTCAAATGATGTATAAATTAATCATTATTTTTATCATTATCGTTATTTTTATTGCGTTCAGACTGATAAAGGTTGTTTAACAGAACTATTCACTCCCCCCCCCCCCTGATAGATCAGTGATGTTATTGCACTTGAATTACGTTTGTTTCTTGATTTTGAGTATTGTGCTTTCACCAATCTTCCATGTAGTATGGCTACTCAACACTTAGAACTACATACAAAAAAAGTGCTCAAAGGAAACATGAATGCAATTAAGCATTGGTATCAGTTCTCAACCCTCCTTTGAATGAATCAGGACAACGCGATTGGTGGGAGTTAGCCTACCTGACACTTGATGTTGCCTCATTTCATTGAATTTGTATGCATGTTCCATGGGCCTGATGGCAGTGTGGTAGATGTTCAACAGCTTCTTCATCGCAGCTATAGGAGAGAAGGAACAGTTATTACAAACTTTAGGATAAAGTCTGTCTGTCTGCATGTAATGTATATTGCATATAAGGGATTATAGCATGAATCAGGATTCTTCTCTCTAAACCTACCTGAGAATTCTGCTGATGGCTCGGGGGAGGCCAAGCGCAGCGTCTCGTCGATGTGCCTCCTGTCTCTCATTGGACGGCCTGCCTCTCTGGGGGCTGCCGGGAAGCAGAACAGTATTAACAGTGTCGGCTGCTGGGGTCTTCGGACCACCGGTGTATAAAGTAGAAAGCAAGGTCATGAGACGAGCCGAATTGCGTGAAAGACGTAGGGTAGAATTCCACTCTAATCCACTAGTAGCTTGGTCCTAAACTGCCCATTGTCATCTGCGTGAAATTAGGAAAAATTATTGATCCAGTAAAGCTATGGAAACTTGGCTGACATGGCAACAAAACTGACTGCACCCCCCCAGCCCCCCGCCCCCCCAAACTACCCAGGCTGTGGTTTGAACAGAGCTGATTGACCAGGCCATCTGCATGGTGCGCTGGCATAGCTATTATATCACACTAGCCCCTCCATCCATCTAGCTGTCTGTCCCTTTCTGCAGCTATTTTCAGTGGTCTATTTCGGTGGCCCATGTTATTCCTGATGCGCCTTCGGACACACACACACACACACACACACACACACACACACACACACACACACACACACACACACACAACAACCCACAAACACACACAGACACACACACACTCACACTTACTCACACGCACCATACATGTGGTGCTCTGTTTGATATAAAAAGAGAGATTTTCCAATTTAAACCCATTCAAAAATAGATAGGATGCCATATGATCCTACTTTGAGACAAGATGCAGTTTCAGCCTCTGCCGGTGTCTTTAATAGCAGACATGAGCACCCTGGCATCATGAAATGGTATATTGTGGTATATATTGTAGAAGACCAGACAACAACCAACTTGTATTTAACATTAAGTTCTTGCAACAAATGTAAATCAAAACAAATATGTATTTTATCAAATCTTTGTAATTTATACAAATTTGAATTGATGTGTCCTAATAGCATTGTCAGCCTTTGTGCTCTAGCTATGCACTTGAGGGACTTTTGCCTGGTCAGTACCTTTGCCTGGTTTCCCCTCTTCACTTGTTTCCTTCACTGTGACCTCCTCCACTGTAGCCTCCTCCTCTGTGACCTCCTCCACTGTAGCCTCCTCCTCTGTGACCTCCTCCACTGTAGCCTCCTCCACCGTGACCTCCTCCACTGTGACCTCATCGACAACAGATGCATCGTGGACCACCCGAGTCTCCTCCACCTCCACCACAGGTACAGAGTCTTCCAAAGACATTGTGTGCAAAGGCTCCTCTATAACAGCCTCTGCTTCGGCCCTCGGGGCCTCCTCCGGTTCTGTAATCAGTTCTTCTGGAGCCAATTCCAACACCACTTCAGGTTCTGGGAAAACATCTGTTTCTGCTTCAGACACTGGGACCACCTCCGAGTCATTATCCATTTCCAATTGTGGTTCTGCCATGGGTTCAGAAGCCATCTCTGGTTCTGAGTTGACTTCAGGTTCGACCTCTGGTTCAGGTTCTTCACCCACTTCTAGTTGTGATTCTGGTTGTGATTCTGGTGATTCTGGTTCTGAAATAGCCTCTCCTTCTGATTCCGATTCAGGTTCCTCCTCTCCAACCAGTTCCTCAGCTGTAGAGAGAACATCTTCAGAGATGGCCTCTTCCTGTACAGTGTCCAGAACCAGAATATCAGATGTATCCTCCTCTTCTACCCCAATGGCCTCAGCTGCCTCCTGTGTATCTTCATTGACCGGTTCCTCCTCAGTGTCTTCTCCAGGAGCTTCTTTAACGTGGTCTTCCTGAGGACCGGCGTTTTCTTCCTGAGGTTCATTCACATCTATTCCCTCTTCCTCTTGGGCGACTCCTACATCTGCAGTGTCGGCTGTCTCCACAGAACTGTCAAGTTCAGCCTCAGAGGCCCCCTGCGCCTCCTCATCCTCTGACATGCCATGTTCCTCAACACTCTCCTGCTCCAGAAGATCTTCTGCGCCCTCTATTGACTCAGATGGGAGCTCATCCTCGCCCGTCCGCTCGTCATCCGCAACCAACTCCTCCGGGGAAGCCGCGTCTTCTGCCTCTATTTCTTCTTCACTGTCCAAGCCTCCAAGGGGAACATCTCTCTCAGCGGGAGCTGCCGGTTCCTCCTCATCCTCCTCCTCCCGGGAAGCGGGTCGATCTTCCGTGCCTTCATCTTTCTCCAATGACAACAGGTCACAGGGCTGACAGAGAGCTCTCTCTGGGGCCGGGGTGTCGTTTGAGGAGGTCTGGCTGGCGTGCTCCTCTGTAGGGGGGCACGCACAGGGGAACGGCTCAACATCAGGCTGCTGGAGCAGCAGCTCCTTCACTGCTTCCTCATCGCGGGTGGAGACCCCATTGAGGAGATCTGTGAACAGACAGAGGCAGGTCAATAATGGACACTTGACAAACAGTTGACCAACGGAGCGTTAGTTAAATGTATGTAGATTGGCTGGTTTCAGTTAAGCGTCTGTTTGAACGAGTGGGAGAGAGAGAGAGAGAGAGAGAGAGAGAGAGAGAGAGAGAGAGAGAGAGAGAGAGAGAGAGAGAGAGAGAGAGAGAGAGAGAGAGAGAGAGAGAGAGAGAGAGAGAGAGAGAGAGAGAGAGAGAGAGAGAGAGAGAGAGGACTTGCCAACTGGAGTTTATGTAGACTGTAAAGCTTTGAGAGGGCCAGGGTGTTATGTGAGCTAAATGTATGTCTGAGATTCGTATTACAAGCCAGAGTCAGTGCACAGGTCGAACCTCAGTCATGTGTTTCACACCTTCACAAGTCAATTAAGAGGCCCATTGCTCCCCATGAGCAAGGGTGGAAGATTTATATTATCACTGACAATATCACTGACAACACAGGAAAAAGTGGTTTCAGAGTCAACATGGTAGTGCACAAGAATGGCTTCCATAGCCGCCGAGTCATTTAGCAGTCGCTTTTGTCCACAGCGAATTACAACAGTGCGTTCAACAAAGGCAGGTAAGAGAACAACTCGTCACAAGAAGTTAAAAGTGCATTTCATTCCAAACAAGTCTCCAAGAACTGAACCATTGCTCAGGTAAAAATACCATAATTAACTTTCTGGTTAATGATCTAATATGAAGGGGCCAAAGTGTAAAAACATTATAATATATATATATATATATATATATATATATATATATATATATATATATATATATATCATTTAAATGCCCTTACTCTACAAGGTCAATGAAACTTTGGCTAAATAAGGTGCTGCTACTGATAAACCGTACATCTACTTTAAATAGGGAGGTGGAAGTGCCAGTGAAAGCTTAGGGACTTAGGGCGTTTAGTGGAGATGAGTCACTTAGGGCTGTACCAAGGTGGACTGGGCCCGGACAGAAAGCTTAGCACTCTTGTGATCTGTCTCCCCCATACAGCTATCTGTGTAATCTTCCTCTGCAGCATTTCCCTCCATGACGACTGTGTTGTCCTATTCTGGGGCCTGATTCACTCTCCAAAAAATCTCGTGGCCATAAAGATGCCTGCCAGTCCCAGCCTACTGTTGCGTAGTAGCGCCACTGTGCACACTATTGAAAACATTTCTACATTTCATTAATCTGTACCTTAAACTGCCATCCCTGTCCAATGCATGAAGACAGCCAGGTCATGAAAAACAAGCCATTGTCACATGTGAATGTCAAAATGACCTGGATGAAATTAATGGACAAATGGGAAATTTGTTGCTTGATTTTTTTTCCCATCCAGGGAATTTGCACGGATACACTTAAAGCCAAGAAACAGCTGCATTAAGTCCAGAAATACCTAACACCTAACCTCTATCGCAGACAGATGCCAACACCAGGAACTGCAAGATCCTAATGGAGAGGGGCGAGTGATACAGGGCCCTGTGGCAGGACTGAGGACTGAGAACTCTGCGTGTGCTACAGAGGTTTGATATGGGCTGTGAGGTTTGGACGTGCTCCAAACGCATAGTTGCTATAGCACCGTATGTCCCATAACACAAGCTGCTGCCAGCCAGGCATGTGTTGATCAGGTGGCATTACCCTCATTACCCTCACTTTTACATTACGACATCTTAACTCACAATTTTTGAGGGGTAGGTAGTTGAAGGGGGAGTCGGTGTGTTTGTACAATGATGGGTGTTGTTTTCTTCTCGGTACCAGGAAGCAATATACGTTTGGTAAGAAACAGGATTGATATTGCTACAGGTTGAACTAGACATACTGTAGATTCACACACAGGTACTTCACCTTGTCAGTGTCTCTACCTGTGATGATGTGGGACAAATCACGTTGTTGACCTTGAACGGTAACATCAACAACATTTCAGGATGCTTAGCTTTCAGTGTGTGTACTGTTTGGCAGAAGCAGTGTTCAGCCAGATGGCGAGATCGAGGTGCCAGGAAGTCATTGCAACCAACCAAGAGTAATGGCTGAAAATGAAAGTGCAAAAATACTGTACAGCAACACTAAGTGGTCAGCAGTGAAGTACAAATGGCCACTGCTTTCCCACTGCTTGTGGTGGTGGTGACACCACCACCACAACACACGTTTAAGACGACACAACAAATGTAAATGAACCTTCCACATCTGGGAAGTCCAGAATGGATCATTACTAGCCATATGGGACTGTTAATAAAAGGGACAAGTTCCTCATTAGAACCTGTTTCCCATTGTGAAATAAAGACTATGTTACCAACCATTGGTAGTAATCGTCAGCTTTCATTCGGTTATATTCAGTTCCCACATTTAGACAGATTGGAAGCACTTTCATAGAAAAGGTCTGCATGCACTTAGGAGGTCTGTAAGTCTGTCTTCCTGCTTGCCAGTCTTTTGGTTTTTCTAGAGCGGCTGAAAACAGATTCAAGACATTCCAGAAACGGTTCCAAGACAAAATTGTACTTTAGCACTTTGTTACACTTCCTTATACTTGTTTCCCTTGAAAGTTAGTGGGGGACAATACAGTTTAACAACAATGGGAGTATAACCTCCTGCATGTAATGAACCTGTCTCCTGACTTGGGGAGTTCCCCGGGGGCCCCGCTGTGGCCTCAGCTAAGCCATGGACAGCACATGCGTTGGTCCGGGGATAGAGGGCGACAGGTGCCTGGGTTCCTAGGTTCTCTTTGGCTGAACAGAAATAGTCGACAATGCTTCAGAGGGGTGAAAAGAAGGAGGGATGGGTCTTTCATGAGGACTGGCCTCAGACAGTGCTACACTATTGCGCAACTCATCACTGTATGACACGGCTATACTAATAATAATACAAAATAATACTCTGGTCTCAGCAACTGTCTCCTCAGAGTAAAATAAACCCTATGTTGGGTGGAGGAATGAATTGAGTTATGTAATCAACAACAATGAGTTGTACAGAATATTGAATTCTCATTTCTATCAGTGAATTCATGTCAAAAGGTTCTCTAAGCCACAGTTCTCTGGGCAACTTTTTGTGACAAAACATTGGTATTTCTGTATTTGGAACATACAAAATGAATTACTATTAACGCATCATTCACAATTGATCATAGATTTTTTATTTATACATGTTATTAGTGTATTAATGTATGCACTGCCACCATGATCTATAAATGGCCTTCATGCTAATGCGGGGGACATCCATGCATGGGTCCAGTGCTCCTTGGCTGTGCAGCTGATTCACTAGCTGCATTGACAGTGGAGCAAATTTACAGGCAATCGTAATTGCAAAAGTTGACACTGGGCACAATGCATGTGCATTGTGTTGTGTGTGCATTTGTATGCATTGTCATGATGCTGCTGCACTACTGGCACTTTAAAATGCTTTTAATGCTTTTTGCACACTTGTACATATCACCCTTTAGTCACTTACACCCCACAGGGAATGGGGAGTAAGCATTCCATTGTACTGTTGCAAATGGAAATGAATGAATCTTGAATCATTGTGTGAATACCTGTGTTGATTTATATTTAGATGTAGTGTCCAGAAAAAGGTGCATTCCTGTGAGTTTAAATCGATGAGTGTCCATGTCTGGTTTCAGTGTTCAAACTGTATTTGGTTACTATGCTCTTTGACATAGGCCTACCACCTGGCTATGAAAGTCCAGTAGGACCAAAATATACCAGCACAAGGGCAGGCAAGGGTACCCCATTAGCAAGTATACACCGAACACACAAAATGCCCCGCCGGCACCACCCAAACCTATAAATGACACTATTGTCTACCATCACAGTTATCATAACTAGAACTTATATACTTAATTAAGATCATCTATTTACCAAATAGCCGATTGGTAACCTTTTACTAGTGGGGGTAAGGACAATGGGTAAATCCCCTGCCCGGTCATGTTCTACCCAGATGCCAAAACCTCAGTGACATTTAAAGGCAGGCTTGACACTGCCAGGAAGCCATAGCCAAAGGTAAGGTAAACAAACATAAAAGTGTTTAACCACCTGTTGCTTGTGTAATAGCGTACTTTAGTCAATGAACTCAAATATCAAATTTGACTTGAGAAACTTATGGTGTTGGGTTGGAAGGCTGGGTTTGTAAGCAGTCCTATGACTTAATTTCTGGTTGAATACACCACCGCCAGCTCAAAGTTAAAGTGGCTGGCCTTTGAATTTCCTCCTCCACTAGTATTCTGTAGCTGGAAATTAGGACATACAGAAGCCAAAATCTGCCAGGACACTGCAAAGCATGCTTTACAACCTACTTTGTCCACAACTCACCGTTTCAAGTTGTGCAGTGTACAAAATTACCTATGACATAACTAACTGGTTAAAACATAGACCAACTGAAATACACAATCCTTTGTCCAATCACGTCGTCATTCCAAGGTTATACAAATATGACGCAGATGATACATCCCTACTACACCAGTTAAATGGCTCTAAAACAGGAATGACTGTCCAAGACATCCAACAGGCCAGAAAGCAATGATAACAGCTGGTAAATGAATGAGTACATGCCATTAAATCTGGTCTTCTACCTTAAATACTACTTGGAAGACCTTGGATCCTCAGAATGGAACCAGTTACTAGCCAATGCTTTTTTAGAATCCCATTTCGATGACTTGGTATACCAGTTTATACCAGTAACCGGTGTACCTACTACACTGAATTAACCCTTCCATGTAAGCAGTAAGCTTCCTTATCAGAATTCCTAGTACTTAGTAATCCACTCAGTCACACATCCATACCTGCAGAAGCTAGGACCAGCAGAGGCACCAGGCAGCACACCGAAACCAGCCACTTCATTTTGTCGGCCAGAGGCCTTTCAGAGAGCCAGTGACGCTATATATACGGCACACACAAAATGTACCGGGTGAGCCAGATGAAGGGGAGGGGCCACAGCTGCTGTGGCCATGCTGGTCATCTTATGTTAGAAACAGTTGGTCGGTCCAATCAGTGGTGTCAGTAGACGTGTGGCCTTGTAATGGTGTGTGTGCGGTAGCAGTATTGACATGGCAATGGCATAATTCAAAGCAGTTAATTAAAAAGCACCTTTAAGTAATTAAAAAGGTTCCATAACGTTGTAACTGTGCCGTCATAAAAGTATTTGTATTTAAATAGAAGTGTTAAGTGGGTGTTCGGTCAGACTTATCAGCAAAAACGATCCTATATGTGGCTTAATGTATTGCTCTAAACACCTCCTTGTGGATATAATTTGTAACTGCATAAAACAAAACAGGACATACACAGGAGTTATTTAGAAAAAAAGTACAAATTTTATTTATTTTTTTCATCCTTATTAAGGCCTGTTTATCCAGGTTTTTTTTAACAAAATATAACAGCATTTGATGGACCAGGACAGAAGAACAAAAATAAAATCAAAACATATTCCAATGTTTCCTCATTTTGGAGGAAAGAGAGATAAAAAAAATTAAAAGCAAAAGAACAACACAGCTGCTCAGGTTTTGGTAACGGAAAAAGAGCCATTCAACAAACGGCCCAAAAGAACATCTTCTGTATCCTTGATTGGGGCAGCAAAAAACATCCAAGTGCTTCACATCAATCATCTTGTCTCCCGCCCTAACGAGAGCAGTGCCGCCATACAATGTACACATTTAGGGGGAGGAGAGCCTCCACTGACACTGATAAATTTGAACATCTCTCTCTCTTTCCAATAAAGATATAAAACAAGCTAAGGCTACGCTTAAAATATGTACATAGAATCTTCGACCTCTCGTGGTTTAAAAAGAAAAGCATGACTGACCGCGGCGGGTGTGACCGCGGCGGGTGTGACCGCGGCGGGTGTGACCGCGGCGGGTGTGACCACCGACCGGCCTTTACATTGATGTGGAAACAAGAAAGAAAATTAAGAAAGACAGAGACTCTGCTTCAAGGGGAATGAGCCACCACAGACCTACCCCCCCTCCAAAAAAAAAACACCCCTACATGACCAAACAAACAACCACAACCCCCAAGATTTGAATAAATGGAATGTTTACAGCAGGGGTGCCTAATACGTAGATCACGATCGACCAGTAGATCGCAATGGCTATGCTGGACCAGTAGATCATGTGACATTGCAAAAATAAAAAAATAAAATACATTTTATATTTTTCACATTTTCATCCCTCCCTTTAGCACCCGCCACTAGACTGACATACAGACCGGCCAATCCGCTGTAGCTGAGAACATGGTTACAAAAACGGCCTTAGCGTTAAGCTTTTTTTCCCTCGCTCCACTCCCAAGCGCAGCGCTTTTCAAAAAGCAAACTTTTTTCAACTGAAAGTGCTGCGCTTGTCAATGTCACTTTTCTCTTGCCGGACAATTAAAAATCGATGGGGGGGGGTGTGTGATTGCGGAGGAGAGACTGATACTAGCGTGGACTCATGTCGAGAGATACTGACAATGCCAGAACGTGATTCGTTTCCATCGTTTCAAAGTAAACAACTCATTTCTAATAGAAATAAACTGCTACTGCTTACGTTTGAAGGAACGCTACGTTACGTAACGAAGGAATGCAGAAGCGTCAGAAAGTATTCGTAACCTAGCACAAACTTGTGGGCGGGGTTGTGGGCGGAGTCAGTGCAAAAAACGTGTTTTTGGGAGCGTCAGAACGTTTTTGAAACCTAGCACAAACCCCCACAACCTGACAAAGTTTGTACAAACTTTGCCAACCTTACAAGTTTGTCAGGTTGGCACAAAAACAACAACTTGTTTTTGGCCATAAACCCTTTCTTAGACCTAAAAGAATCGGCCTGCCGAGAGCAACATTACATTCAACTCTGCGTCTGGCCATGCCTATCGCCCTCACAAAAACAGTCAATGAGTACTAGGCCCGGGCAGAGCTGACTCAACAAGTGTAAGTAGCATGTGATGAAAGAAGAAATCGAGAAAAAAAAATGGACGGAGGACTATTAAGTCTCTTTGTGGAGATGATTTGACGTTTCTAAAAGTTGTTTTACCTGTTCCAGCATCAAGCGTCTGAACAGTGCAGGCCTGTGATTGGCGTGGTCGATGTTCAGTTACTTTCAGTGAGCTCAGCCGCTGGAACCGGTTTGTGTTTGAATTTCAATTTGTTACCGAGGATTCACATTGAGTTTTATTCTGTCAGCCGCGAAGTCTGATCCCAAAAGGGTGAGAGGAAATTACTCTCCTCACCAGCAGGTGGAAGTAGTCTGAATTCATCACTCAGAAAGGGAAACCAGAAGGCCCAGACCAGCAGATATGAATGGTAAACAAAGCAGTGATTGCAATGAAGTATGAAGTAAATGCTGCAAGAAGTTCTACATCTGTACACAAGTCTACTTAATTTCCCACTGAAAAAGCAGTATAATGGATAATTAACTCTCCGTTGCTCTGCTGGCGCACCGATGCCGTAGCTGAACAGCCAATCAGTGATCTCTCTTTCGCAGACAGCAAAAGCCCTACAGCCGCCAGTCGGCTTGGTGTGTCCCGGCCTTTAGGAAGAGTCAATAGAGGTTGTCCTCGGTGCTCCGAACGGCACCACGTCCACCGAGAGCACCTTGGTAAGTACAACATTAACATTCTCAGATGTAAGCGCAAGTGCTGCTCTGTAAGCACAGGCCTAGAAAAGGTGCATAGACGACCCCTCCCTCACTTCAGAGCAGTCACTGGAGATGGAATTGCATAAATGCCCAAAGCTAGTGCATAGTCACTAAGGTTGACCGCGTCCGAGGCGGTGAACGGGGAGGGTTTTATAAAGAGGCCAAGCTTAAAAAGTAAAGCCTGTGAGGCGGTTTAGTTTGTTTTCGAATAAATGCTTCCTATTCCTTATTTCCTATAAAGGGTCGGGGGATATGGTATGTTGATGTACCCAACATACCTGCTCCGTTTGTCCCGGGATAGGGGACAGATTCCTAGAGTTCATTGTGTGACGCACATTCTGAAGATTAATAACTGTTCCAGTTATTTTGCCCAAGGCCTCCTATTTAACATATACAAAAAGTCAGTTTTAAGTCCAAAAGGTACAAATATTCCCCCGCATACATTCAGCAACACTGCCAAAAGAAAATAAAGAAAAAGCATATTACGTATTGACTTAATTGATGATCTAGCTTCATCTTGCTTGTTTGTTGCTAGAATCAAAAACACAGATTCTATTTAGTTTTCAAGTCCATCAGATGGATGAATCATTTATCCATTCAGTTTTGTTTAGCTTTATCCACTTTATATGCAGCTTAACAAGCAGGGTGGCACAGAGGGCGGGGCCAAGCAGGGGGAAAATAAGTGCACCCCTCTAAAGGGCCGGTGTCCACCAAGCACATTCCTATTTTCAATACAAATCCTATGAAGTTCAGCAAAAACACCCTCAGTGTTTAGCTTTTTTTCCTGCTCCACTTCTAGCGCTTTCAGTTCAGGTTTAGTTGAAAAAAGTTCCAACTTTTTTCAACTGAACGAGCTGTGCTCGTCAATGTCGCTTCTCTTTTGCCGGCCAATAAACATCAAGGGGGGCGGAACCTACGGTCTCAACAATGACAGAGGAGAGACTGATACTAGCCTGGACTTTACATTCACAACGAAGAAATGCAGAAGCGTCAGAGATTTTGTAACCTAGCACAAACCGCCCACAACCTCTGAAAAAGAGGTTGTGGACGGAGTCAGCACAAAAAACACGTTTTTGGCCCTAAACCCTTTCTTGGACCTAAAAGGATCGGCCTGCCTGGAGCCATGTTTAATTTAACCCTGCGTCTCGCCATGCCTTTCGCTCTCACAAAAATAATACTGTCAACGAGACCCGGGCAGAACTGACGCCACGATTGTATGTAGCACGTGATAAAAATATGAAATCAAAACAAAAAATGGACGGAGGACTTTTAAGTCTCTTTGTGGAGATGATTAGATCTTTCTAAAAACGTTTTACCTGTTCCAGCATCGAGCAGCTGAACAGTGCAGGCCTGTGATTGGGTTGATCATCTTGCGTGGTCGAGCCTCAGGTACTTTACAGCGAGCTCAGCCGCTGGAACCGGTGTGTGTGAATTTCAATTTGTTACAGAGGATTCCCGGCCACAAAGTCTGTGCCCAAAAAGGGCTACAAGAAGGGCAGAAAGAAGCGTTGGGGTGTAAGTAGCTCAGTCTGTTGGGACATGGCTTGGGAACCAGAGGGTCACCGGTTGAAGTCCCCTCCCGAGCACTGCAGAGGTGCCCTTGAGCAAGGCACCAGACCCCTACACTGCTCCCCGGGCGCTGTATATACAATAGCTGCCCACTGCTCCAAATACTAGGATAGGTTAAATGCAAATTTATTTTAACTGGGGCCTACAGTGGTCCTGGTGACCTGTAGGAGTAAAATGGCCGTCTAAAAAAATGGCCGTCTAAAAAACATGGCCGTCTTAAAAACGCTCTCTGGCTTTTTGCCAACTACAGTGTGTGTGTGTGTGTGTGTGTGGCTGCTCCTCCTAAGGTCGGGGGTTAGTTCATCGAGCGGTCCTCTCCCTCAGTGTCAGTGTCTGTGTCAGAGCAGGTGGTGTCCATGGCAATGTGGGCAGGGCTGACGATGACGGCCCGCCTCTGCTCCTCCTCCGCGGTGCTCCTCCTCTCCTGGTTGCGTTCGATGTGCTGAATGGCCTTGCAGGGAAGCACAGTAGTCCATTAGTCCATGCTGGTCATCACTTGCTCGCCAAAATTAGTTTTTTCATTGCTTTTTGTTATTTCGCCAGCCAAGCTTTAATAGTTCAAGGTTAGAAACTAAATATCGTTAGTTATGAGAAACCATTGGCAAAGGTTTTGTATTCGTTACTGACGCCATCAAAGATCGGTTATTTTTTCGCCCCCCGTTTGTCTTATTGTCTGATTTTGATTGTTAGCGCAGATTTGGATCCAGGGGACTTTTTTGTGCTGCCCAGGTGAGTACGTAAGTAAGACGCGGTACAACAAAAAACAACGTGATACAATACACACAACAAACTGAAAAGAAGGTAATTCTGTAAAACAGTATGACCCAAACACCTGTCTAAACAGGTACGTCTTTAGCTGCTTTTTAAAGTGGTCAACCGATTCAGTAAACCCAAGGGGTGTGGGGAGAGCGTTCCAGAGCTCGGGTGATATATACATATTGCCTAATCGACTCAGTCACCACAGGTTTTTAAAGTGAGTACATAGGACAGATAGTTGGTTGAGATAACTTGACCTGACCCAGCGTGCTGAGAAGCGGGAGTGAAGTGCAGGTCAGCCACGTAAGCAGGGGTCTGACCGCTAACAGCTCTGAACATCATTTATTGGATTTTGAACTGAAAATTCTGTCATCAAACTGGGAGCCAGTGAAGAGACTTGAGAACAGGGCTTATGTGAGACCATGTACTTGACCTAGTAAGCAGTCTCACGTACATTGCCATAATCGATGCAATATGAAATCAAAGCTTGTATAAGCATCCCCAGCTCTGTATTAGAAACAACAGGTCTCAGTTTACTGATGTTTCTGAGGTGAAATATATATATATATATATATATATATATATATATATATATATATATATATATATATATATATATATATATATCAGGATCCAGTCAGTTGTTTAACATGGGCGTCAAATGACAGAGACTGATCAAATATAAGATAGATAGACTGCACAGGTTGGAGCGGCTGGCGGAGGAAAGAGGCCCAATACTTGCTTAGGTAGCTTGATAGGTAGTGACATTATCAGGTGCAATAATCAGAACCTCCGTCTTGTCAGCATTGAGCAGTAGAAAGTGGTCAGTTGTCAATCCCTGACAGCATTTACGCCGTCTAGGAGTCTTGATACCCCCGTAAGCCTCATTAGGTTTAAATTAAAAGTGTATATCATCAGCATAAAACAAAACCACAGTATGCACTCTACTGAGGGGCCCCCTCAAGTTATAATTGTATTGAACAAATACACATATTTACGGGGTAGGCAACAAAAAAACATAGGAAGCACTAGGCTCTACTGGTACCTGCACGATGGTGTCCAGGTTCTGCCTGGACGTAGACACGCCGCTCGTTTGGACTGTGGGACTCAGCGTTACCACGGTGACGTGATGATGCGGGTGCTGAAGTAGTGTGGGGGCCGGGACGATGACAGTGGGGTGGTGGGTGGGGGCCGGCGGGGTGGGAGGGGCTTTGATCTAGAACAGAGAAGACTTGTTTAATTATTTATTTCTTCTTAAAACCTAAAATATTTTTAAAAAAAAGTTTAAATGTCAAGACGAGACGTTGGGGGGGCTATCTGTTGGGGAGATATAGATATAGATATAGGTATATAGATATATATCTATCTATCATTGTGCCCCAAATACTCCACCGAAACCTCCCTCCTATGTGCAGTCTCTTACTGCACATAGGCCCCCGTTGAGCCATGGTCTTGTTTATGCAGCCTGTACATCTGCTGTCTGCTGTGATCGGTATACTATGGTATGAGATAAGTGCTCTCGAATGAGAGGAAGAGGGTCACGAAATCCCCTTGGCCGCTGAAGAGCGCCGCCCTCTGCTCCAGATAGGACTGTAAAGGAACCGTTGTTGGGTCTGACACAGCCTGCATGAGTAAACCGCTGCCACCATCTGGATATGCTGGGGCCGCACCTCATAAAAAGGTGGCTCAATAGATGTGGCTCAATAGGGCGGCAGTATAGCACAGGAGGTAGAGCGGTCGCCTCACAACCGAAAGGTCGCTGGTTTGATCCCCCGGCTCCTCCTAGCAAAACACTGTCGAGGTGTCCTTGAGCAAGACACCCTAACCCTAACTGCTCCTGATGTGCTGGCTGTCTCCTTGCATGGCTGACTCCGCCGTCGGTGTATGAATGGGTAATGTGAGGACTTTACATGACTTGTGCTTTGGATAAAAGCGCTATATAAAAGCCGGCATTATTATTATTATGCATCATTTTTGGTAAACTACAAATATTTCAAGGGCAATGTTTTAAGCCCAACCACTCATTTGAGCCTCATCACAAACAAGCCATAAAAGAATCAGCCGTATATAAAGTATTTGTGTGTATGTGCGTGCACGTCTATCGTACCTTTGGGCTGTGCGTGTGATTCTCGGTGGTCTGCCCGTGCATCTGCTGCAGCCGTAACAGTGTCTGGCTCTGGAGCTGGGCCTGTGCTTCTAGCTCCTGGGTGATCACCTTCAGACGCTCTGGGTGCAGGTGGTTGCCCAGTGTGTGCACCTGGGAACACGGGGAGGAGGAGGCACACATGCACTTATAGCCAGCGCAACGGGAAGACTCCCTGACTGCTTATTTTGGGGGGGAATGTTTTAACTACTTAGCTACTACTGGGAAGTGTAGTTACCGTAGCAGACTAATGGAAAAATTGGGAGATCAATTACATTTCCTTAACCGGTCCAATTCCGCAAGACTCATCTCATCTCGTCTGGGAGATCAAACTGTCATAACCCGTCTCCCCTGGCTTTACCAAAACATCAGTTACCAACGGCATTTGGCTTTTTTGGAAATGACTTCCTTGTATCGCTTCAGCTGAAGAGCATTAAGTGTGCGCGGGCCTGCCACAAATGTAAATAAAAAGCACTTTGTTCTTTGTGATGAGACATTTTGTCCAAGTACTTGTAAGGCAATTCAAGGTTATGGTTATGGTCAAGGTTATAGGGTGGCTCATGCTTAACGGCAGAAACTGTTAAATATATATATATATCTCTCAGAGGAGGCTCGTCCATTGAAGAAAGAGGACCATCCTCTTAGAAAAAAAACCGTATACACATACAAAAAAATAAATCAAATACATTTAACAGATTTATCTGTGAAAATACTGATAATATAACTATTTTAACATGTCGAAGGCACAAACATGTCCCTGTTTTGGGTGCAAAGAACTTCTTTAATTTTTTTTTTCAACATTAATGTAGTAATGGCTAAATAGTTAATTTTCATCAAAAAACAATGCCCCCTCAGACCATAATCAATTTCAGTTGTTTGGTAGTACCCACTGATACTGTCAAAATTGATAGTGAGGCCGGATGAGCTTCTGCATCATTGACACCATCTTTATAGTAGGCCTATATTGTCATGTACAACTGTCATTATAGGGTGAGAAGCTCAGTCACTCATGAGAGACTCGGAGTAGAGCCGCTGCTCCTACGCGTAGAAAGGAGCCAGTTGAGGTGGTTCGGGCATCTAGTAAGGATGCTTCCTGGTCGCCTCCCGAGGGAGGTTTTCCAGGCACGTCCAACTGGGAAGAGACCACGGGGCAGACCGAGGTACAGGTGGAAAGAGACCACGGGGCAGACCGAGGTACAGGTGGGAAGAGACCACGGGGCAGACCGAGGTACAGGTGGGGTGATTACATCTCCACACTAGCCTGGGAACGTCTCGGGATCCCCCAGTCAGAGCTAGTCGCTTGCCAGGGAGTGGGAAGTTTGGAGTCCCCTGCTGAAGCTGCTACCTCCGCGACCCGATTACGGATAAGCGGGAGACGATGGATGGATGGATAGACAACTGTCATTCCCACTAGCCACCCAGGATATGCATTATGTAGTTATGTGGTCAGACCGTCTCTTGAACATGTAAGAAGAACAGCTTTTACAGTTAAAATTGCCAACTATATCTCAAAAAGAAACCTTCAGGAGGGGAATTCATTAGAATTCTAGCAAGCTTTAAATGAGTGCTTACCCTCAGAGAAAGGGAGAATTCAAAATAAGATCTTATCTATGTCTAGCCTTTTTAACCTAGACAAAATTTAGCTCAATTTAAGATCAGTAGGAGTCTATTTTCTTAAACTCAGCTTCTAAGTAATAGACTTGTCTCACCCCAATCCAACATCAATAAGTATTGCCACTGCACAAAGAGAAATGTGTTTCTCTGCACATAACCCATCCTAGTATTAAGAGCAGTGGGCAGCTATTTTATATACAGCGCCCGAGTAGCAGTAAAGGGGTCTGGTGCATTGCTCAAGGGCACCTCGGCAGTGCCCAGGTGTTTCGGGGACTTCTATCCTGCCTCCCCAAATAATCTGAAATAATCAGCTCTTGAGATAGCAGTAAGATCTAAAAAGAAAATTTGATTGGCTTATACATTTCTCAAACTGGTCTTAGATTGATCTATTAATTAGCTCCTTAATTCTAAGGTTTAGGATACCAGGTCAGACTTCAGTAATCACAAAATCTCCTTATGCTGCTTAAAATGTCTGGGTTTTACATACCTGCCCCAATCCACCACCAAACTTCAGCAAGCTTCCCCAAGCGCACCTTCCTTCCTCCCCTACTTTTACCACCACCAGCCACCACTGATTATATTCGCTGTACTGTACTTGTGCTGTGCAATGACAATACCTTTGAATCTAATCTAATATATATTACATGTGGTATGGGGGATGGCGTGAGGCGCTACAGTGGACATGCGTTCCCTGCCCGTTGTGGATGCTGTGCTTGATGTTTCACGGCAGCTCCTCTCTCACCTGCTCCTCCAGCAGCATGCGGGCCGACCGCTCCTTGCCCAGCTGTTGCCGCAACTCCAGCATCTCTCGCCTAAGCTCCTCCCCTTTTTCTTCCTCCTGCGCGTCTGGAGAGCCAATCCCTTCGTCCTTCTCGTCCGCTCGCCGTCTCTTGGGCGACGAGCTGCTGAACTCCTGGAAGGAACAGCGCAGGGTCCGCAGGGTTTACGTTATGGACCGAATGTTTACAACCAAACTAAATAACAAAATCCACATACTATCGTGGCAGTACCTGGATGAATCGCTTGAGCTGGTTGTTCTGCTGCAGCAGCTGGGTCTTCTCCTGCTCTAGAGCGAAGATGTAATCCGACGTCTGCTGCAGGATGGCCGCCTGGTTACGATGAACCGATGGATTTGGGAGAAATGTAATTTAACGATCAAACATGCATTATGAGCCAGGATCAAGAAGATAAAATAACATTTCTCAAACTCTACAGCCTTTTGGTGAAGAGCAGGTTTCCAGAGCCAATCATCATCAACTCACAATCCAATTAGCCTGTGTGTGTGTGTTGGGGGCCCGTACCTTGCTGAGTTTCTCTCCGTCCGTGTGTGGCAGGAGGGATTTGAGGGACTGAAAGCCAGCGTTGATGCTCTGCATGCGCCGCCGCTCGTTGCTGTTGGCGATCTCACGGCGAATGCGCCTCTCCTGGTCTTGGGCCGTCTCCGGGCTGAGAGGGATGTTGGCCAGGCTGTGAGTGAGTGAGTGAGTGAGAGACATTTACTTGTTATTAGAGATGCCAACGTCACAGTCATGTAGGAAAGTTCACTCTTAACTTTGATCCCCAAGTTATTCACGGAATCTAAGGAGTTGAAAGTTGACATGCTTTTTAGAACATTGGATCTCCGACATTGGATATTACACAACTCTTTCACTCTCTCAAACAGCAGTTTGTTGACCCCGATGCTGGCACTTCTTCATCACAAAAAGGGCTTTACACCGAAATGCTGACCTTCTAAAGAGGTCAGCCTTCGACATTCCTCCGACGTCGGCAGTGGTCCTGAACTCTGTGCTCAACTCCTCTGACCCCGTGTATTGTGTGGGCGCAAATGTTTATTCAAGGAAAAAAATATGTGACCCATTAAAGGTCACAGGCAGCGCAACACAAGAACCTGCATTTCCTGATATTTTCAGTTGGGTGGCTAGTTTGGGAGGGGTTGGCAAGCCAACAGGGCCTGGTTGCACAGGCAACACTAGATGCCTGAAACTAAACTAAACTAAAAAGGTATAGCAGTGCATATGACCTACGTCTGGTTAAAGATATGCTACCTGCACGGTAATATGTAACAGATAAACCCCTCGCTCTCAATTGGTGGTTTGCATCAACTTGAAAACAAATAAACATGGGAAATGTAAACAATGCAAATATTGACTTACTATACAATTAAAAACAATCCAAGCTTTTCACTCACTATGGCTGAATGCTGAGCATTAAAAAGATATGGAAACAGTTGAAAGCATGTTGTGCTTTCAATTTTAGACTTGTCTCTCTGCATGCTGCATTTATTGAAATATTTGGACTTTGTTCAAGGTGGATTGTCATGCATCCAGCTTCAACGCATCACTGCAACAGGCCCAGTGTGCTTCAAAAAGACTTACTCGCGTAACCCAAAGACCAAGGTAACAAGCCTCAATGATTATCATCCAGTGGCTTTAACACCCTTGAGGTTATGTCATACAGACGTTTCCATCCCTGACTCCCTGGACCCACTCCGGTTTCCATACAGACCAAACAGGTCTTTAGACAACAACATCTACCTGCCACCACTGCCATTGACTACAGCTCAGTGTTCAACACATTCGTTCCCTCCAAGCTGGTCCTGAAACTGAGGGATCTAGGTATGGGTGCCCCTATCTGTTACTGGATCATGGACTTCCTGACGGGCGGGCCTCAAGGGGTGAAGATTGGAAACAACATCTTGTTCACTCTGGTCTTCAACACTGGTGCACCCCAAGGCTGCTGCATCAGTCTCCGGCTGTACTCTCTGTACACACATGACTGTCCTGCCACACACAGCAATAATCAGATTATCAAGTTTGCAGACAACAGTCATCGACCTAATAAGCGGCGATGAAACAGAGTCCAGAGATGAGGTATTCTGGCTGACGCGAGGGACCACAGCCTTGCACTGAATGTCAGCAGGACTAAGGAGCTCATCGTGGACTTCAGGAGCCACCGGGGCACCCACTCCACCATAAGCCTGGACGGGAAACCGGTGGATAGACAACAACCGATGCTGCTTGTTGTCTGGGACTACAGATATTCGACAACCTGCTGTGGACCCACAACACAGAGGAAATGTCGAAGAAGGCCCACCAGCGCCTCGATGCTCTGCAGTGCATCAGGAGAAGCGGCATAGGCAAACAGTGGCTGGTGAACTACTACCATGGCACTGTAGAGAGGGTCCTGACGGGTGGCGTCACTATGTGGTACGGCAACATCACTGCACAGGACAAGAAAGCCATCCAGAGGGTCTGAGAACGGCGGAAAAGATCATCAAGTGTGCAATTTCATGCATTGGGAAGATATTTAGGACCAGATGTCGGAATAAGGCCATCTCCATCACAAAGAACCGCAACCACCCTGGGCACCATCTCTTCTCCCCCCTGCAGTCTGGTCGCTGGTTCCGCAGCATCCATACAAGGACTGCACGGACAGTTTTTATCCACATGCAGTGGGCCTACTGAACTGCTAGGAGTGCTGCCCCTAAACTATGACATTGTATGACATTGACATTGTATATCACATTACTTTCATAAACCATCATACTTTTGCTGGACTCTTTACAGTTACTGCACTGCATTCATGATGCCGCTGCACTACTTACACTTCTACTGTCACTACTTGCATAATGCAATCACTTTGTTATTTGTATTGTGTACAGTATAATCATAGTAGTGTTGTATTCATAGTACAGTATTAAGTGTTAAATTGTAGGAAACCCATACTGAGGGAGGAAATGGGGAGCATTATATTGTATTTGTTGCAAATGGCAATTAAACATCTTGAATCTCTTGGAGGGATCCCCACTGCGTTGCTTTTTTAAGATTTCGTCCTCTATAATTGAGGGTGCTTTTTCTTGCCCTGGGGGGGCGGGGGGGTTGTAAATATATGGCATGTGAAGCCCTTTGATAATGTAACTGCGATTAAGCCGCCTAAGGCAAACGCTTGCATACGTGCATTCCACATGTTGCCGAGTCACACGTGAACGATCCGCCGAGGGTTGCGTTTACTGGCGTGGGTCTTCTACTAAGGCCTACCTGCGAGTCTAGAAGGAAGGTAAGACGACACGCATGCAAACTTCCGCCCCTGGGTTCCCCGGGGGCTCTTCACTACAATCGAGACCGAGCAATGCCGCGCTACTACCACCACCACCAGGCAAGTAGCATCACGCGGTCGTCCTGAAACGTGACACCAGTAGGCCAACCCCCTGGCACCGAGAACAATGCCCTTTACCGTCTTTGCTCTACTGCTAGTCTAGCCCTTTTTACCTCTGCAATACATGCGTGTGTTGAACCCAAATTGTGCGTATAACGGGTATACTACTGTAGCCCCACGTGGAAGAAAGGCGGGTCGGTAGAAATAACAACAAAAAGGCGTGCAAAACAAACCAGCCATGTTCCCGTCTTCTCGTGACATGTTCTCCTTCTTCTCGCGACACGTTACGCGTATAGCGTGCACGAGCTAGCCTTAGCGCACACACACACACACACGCACGCAACGTGTTGGGGCCGTATAGAGTCCGCAAACTGAACTAGGTGCACCCGTGGTCACACGGAACAGCGGTAGGGGCCGATCGGGTGACAGTTGGGCGATAGTAGCAGGGGTTTACCCGTGGGTTTACACAGTGTCAACACGAGGTAAAAGTGTCTACAGCGCCCGAAGTGGCGGACAGCGCGATAACAACCACGTGGTTGGTGTCGCGCCCGACATAAACGTGCGCATTTTGCTGGGTGTATTTACATTATTAAAAAGGCAGTGGGCGCGGAATACTGCGTCGTGTTGCATTATCAATAAGCGCCTCGTGATAGGTGAAATTCAGTATTGACAACCATGTTGTTGGGTTCGCCAAATGCGGGTGCTAACGGCTAACAAGCTAACCCATTTCCGACCACCGTTGCCACCCAGCCGCACACAACGCACGGCGTGTAAATATGCAAAAATATCCGGTTGGAGTACATACCTGCAGAGCCCCCCGATCACATCCTTCTCGGATTTCTTGAACTGCTGCAAGGACGGTACCTTGTCTGTCGGCATCATGAAATAGTCCATGCTTTCCAAGCCCCCTCCTGAAATATGTGTGTTTACCCCCCCGCGCCGCTGTCGCTTCTTTGATTAGAAGAGGAAACCGATTATACACGCGTCCTATGTACCCCGTTTACGCGCATAGTTTAAATACTTTTTTTTTAAAGAAAAATAAACCGCGCTTCTATGCTCAAAGTGAAATAAAAGAGTCCCGTGGATGCCTTGTTGTGTTGCAGCCACAGCTGATGTGTGTGTGTGTGTGTGGGGGGGAGTGGCTCCGCCTACTACGTGTGTGCAGCTGATCCGTCTCCAGGCGGGAAACAGCTGGTAGGAATCAAGTTGCGCTCGTCTGCTTTGCGGAAGAAGTCACGACACACGCACAAAGGAGCCCGCTGGAACACTGGCTGTTTGTGTGTGGCGCCGCGTATTTCAAGATACAAGATGCAAGATATATATATATATTTTTATATTTGGTACATTTGAATGCTTACTCCCCATTCCCTCCCGCAGTATACCTATCTCCTTTAAAACAACAACACCATAAAAATTAAGTGACTGTCGAATGATATGTACATGAAATGTTTTATTTTATTTTATTTGTTTACAAGTACATTGGAATGCTTACTCCCCATTCCCTCCCGCAGTATACATCTCCAACGCATGTATACTACGAATGTATATTTGAAAGTACAGCCTTCGAGACATACCCCGATCGGGTATATAAAATATTTTATATTTATTTATTTATTTATTTATTTATTTATTTATTATATTTATCATAGAGGCTATCCGGTAAATTTTTTATAAAATTAACATTATTTTAATTTGAATTAAAATAATGTTAATTTTTATAATAATTAAAAAAATTTAATATTTTTTTTAATGATTTTTATTTTTGCACCAGCCGCTATTCGTATCATAGTATCATCCCTACGACACTTCTTTGTGGCTTTTTATTGTTATTATTGCTGCTGTCGTGAAAGTTTTTACTTTTTATTTACTTGCGGAATGGGGAGTAAGCATTCCGTTGTACTTGTGACACATTGGAACAACAAAAAAATAATCTCCATCTCATACAATAAGGGCAACCGGCCATTTCTCCTAATGGACCCGCTGGAGACACACACTATCTTATATCAAATGTATACAAACATTATCATATGTGTATAGGAGCCAATTAACACTGTGGGTATAAAGGTAGGAACCATATGTTTGTGGTTAGAGGTTCCGCCGGAAGACCAAACGGTTTTTGACCACACACACACACACACGCACGCACGCACACTCTGACAAATGATGCAAGTTAAATGGACACCAGTAAAAGGAAATAAATGGACTGTATTCCAACTGGACTAATTGTATCGGACTATTATTCACCTGACAAACTTTGTGTGCGTCAATTACGCCAAGATAGCGGATCCTCAGAGATTTGAAGCGTTGGCTTAGCCTCTACAATATGGCTTATATTTATATATATATATCAATAACACTAACTATTTTTTATGTTTTCGCTGCTTGTGCTTTGGCTACTAACAACAAACAACCATGCCTTTAAACCCCACATACAGTGGTATTCTAGTCGTCGTGATGGATTACAGATTCAAGATTTGTATTGTCCGTATGCAACAAGTACAGTGGAATGCTTCCTCCCCATTCCCTCCCGCAGTATGAATTTGTAAAACACAATACTATAAACATACTATACACAATAAAAACAAAACATAAACGGAACAATTAAGTGACTGATGGATGATATGTACATGTGTTGAATGGTGCAAATAGCATTCAAAAGCATTTAAAGTGACAGTAGTGCAGCAGCATCATGAATACAGTGCAGTAACTGCAACGAGTCCTGAAAGCAAAGTACGATAGTGTAATGTTAATGACATGTTATGATAGTGGCAGCACTCCTAGCAGTTCAGTAGGCACACTGCCTGTGGATAAAAACTATCCTTGAACCTGGTAGTCCTTGTACGGATGCTGATAATAAAGAACAACACTCTTGTTAACCCCCATCCACCAATCTGTCCTGAGAGGTCCATATCCTCCTAAAACCAGAAGACCTTTAAAAAAGGTTTCAATAATTCTCAGTAGTGTACATTTTTATTTAGGCTGTGGCTGAGTTATTACATGCACGTATGGGTGTTTATTTTCCAGTTTAAGTCCTGAAGTTTTAACTTCGGAACCGTTTACCTTCAACGCTGATAATGTATAATGTACATTTGTAAATATAAACATAACTACGAAAGGCTCTAAGCTATACAAAGGGAAATCTGGGATTGGTTCCTCATCCTTGTACTTGTAAATGAAAAATGCATAACGTTTGAATGTAACGTGAAGTCCAGTAATAACAAATTAGCGCAGCAAGAGAGCAACTGCATTTAAAAAGATCGTATATTGAGTAATGGTTAAATAACTTTGACCACTAGATGGCAGAGAACTACCAATTTAATTTAAATGAAAAAAACACAATTTTAACAAATGCATTCAAACTATTAGCAAATAATAGGTCATCGGTATTTGTTTATAGATATGTGCATCATATAGGCCGACCGAAAACATCGTGTAACTTCGGTATAGCCTGTGGTTGTTTGTTTGGGTAGGGTCGATTTATTATACATATCCAAATAAGTTACGTGTATATATTTTAGATCAAACCTTTCAAATGGTTAGTGAGCAATCATTGATGTCTTTTTTTCAATTTATTTATTTATTTTTGGTTGCCGAAAACAGCACCAGACTCGAAAACGTTAAACTGTTAAAGGTGCAGCCGCCGCGCGTATGGGCTACTTTACGCATAGAACAGCACTCGTGCAACGGACAACCAAAGTCATACAAACGTCAGCACAGCGAGCAATTGAAACTGCACATTGAATAAATGCATGCGTTATAAGCTTACGTCAGAGACCGTCGTAATATCTGCTGATCCTGAAGCAAAAAAAACACGAGAAAAACACTTGTCACCCGTCCTTCTGAGCTTTGTATTTCTCTCGACAATATCTTGAACTTCTCAACAAGCACATCTGATCTGTATTCTCGCTCACGTCTCTTTCTCTCTCTCTCTCTCTCTCTCTCTCTCTCTCTCTCTCTCTCTCTCTCTCTCTCTCTCTCTCTCTCTCTCTCTCTCTCTCTCTCTCTCTCTCTCTCTCTCTCTCTCTCTCTCTCTCTCTCTCTCTCTCTCTCTCTCCTTATAAAACTGTGATTACTATTCCACACGCCGTCGGTTGGAAACACGAAATGCTGCTTGTCTCTTTGACCAGCAGAGCTGAGAGATGATTTATGAATACGTTTAAGTTCATTAAATAATTAACCACATATGCATGGCAGAATTTAAATCATCCAAGTGAATCTCATTTTCTATCTCTGTTTTTCTTTCTGTTGAACCAGATTGGTTCCAATCCCTATGGACCTTGTAGTATCCCATAATCACAGCTGGTTCAACACAACTGGCTCAAGGGAGGAGGCAGGTCAGTAATGACCGTCAACCCGCCGGGTTGTAGACACTCGTGGCGTGAGGCGTGAGGCGTGAGGCGTGAGGCGTGAGGCGTGAGGCGTGAGGCGTGAGGCGTGAGGCGTGAGGCGTGAGGATGAGCAAATCCCACTCATGATGGGGTGATGTATCACAGACTTCCAACCACGCACAGTGTAGGCTCTATTTATAGTCGTTCAAACGAGGTCATTTCCCCTTTTCTTCAGAGCTTCCTTGGACTACGCCGTTCTCAGTTCATATAAATATTATACATACATTCACATCCGGATTTCTTTTTGTGGAGTAAATTGGCCACACGCACATCATCTATACAGTGCCACATCCCTTGGTTCTAACTGTTATTATGGTGAATGGTCTGTGCTATAAACTACACACGATAAAGTCAACCAAATAAGCCAAACGTTGGCAGGAGTAGATCTGTTCTTCACGGTCCTATAAAATCGAAGATACAAGTATAGCGTAGCGTAGGGCATACACGCGTACACTACACGATTTCCAAATGTAGACTATATATGTTTGGTTGGATTATACACAGACACAGACACAGAAACAATCACAGACAATTGGAGACACTTTGGGGGGATTTAGACACAAGGGGTGTCCTCCAGCTGTGGACCCCCCCCTCCTCCCGCCCCCGCCCCCACCCTCTCAGTTTACAGCAGTTCTGTTCACCACCACCCTTAAAACCAGCCTCCCTCCTCCCCGTACACTCAGTTGACCAGCGTCGCAACTAAGCGATGCACTTTCCAGACAGCGTCCCTATGTACATTCAGTAGACGGGGTTTTCAGGTGTTTATATATTTTTTTATCTGAAAACTAACTAATCACTAAAGAAGCAGCAACCCACCGGCGAGAGAGATCCTGTTTGGATGGCTTTTACGCGCGTATAAGTCTTCCTCGTATGTATAGCCTATCCAAAAAAAAACAACCGTCGACTTATCGGTAATGGTCAGCGAGGCAAACTCTTTCGTGTCCAACTATCGCAGATAACAGAAGAGAGACATCACCAGGAAGTAGCGGATCACGGAGCAGAGAGATAACTGGTCTGTCACTTGGACGGCTTTTGACTGGAGGTATGGTCGGATCGTTTTTCCTTTACCATTCACCTGTAGCTCTCCGCTGTGGTAGGCTTCGTCTATCCGCGTCTCTCTCTCTCTCTCTCTCTCTCTCTCTCTCTCTCTCTCTCTCTCTCTCTCTCTCTCTCTCTCTCTCTCTCTCTCTCTCTCTCTCTCTCTCTCTCTCTCTCTCTCTCTCTCTCTCTCTCTCTCTCTCTATGCGTGGCGTGAGTCTTGCCGTGTGTGTTTTAAAACGCTCATCTGCATGTTATGCATTCTATGGGCTACATATTGCAGGTATTATCCGTTTTGGTTTAAACATAATGGAAACATACACATAACCTTTGACGTGGCATGTCATGTCCAGGTAAAACAAAAAATGGTACATTGATGGATGGATTCAGATCGAAATGTGTCTTTCACTATAGGTGGAGTTAGGTGGATTTGGTGTAGTTATCTTGTGTGGCCGAATACTGTTAGATGAATGCTAGAGCCTATTGGCAGTGTTGTGCCAGGTGCAGTAGTACACCCACACACCCCCCCCCCCCCCCCCCCCCCCCACACACACACACACACACACACACACACATACACACACATTTGTTTTGCTATTTGCATATGTGTGCAAGTGTAGTTGCAAGTTCCTTAGTTTGCAACACACACACTCGCTCATGCACACACCCTATTCTCCACCCAATCTGTATATCTTTGGGTCCTTAAAATGTGCCCCCCCCCCCCCCCACTGAGCATTTTTAGTCCATGATGTGAGTGTGTGGGTGTGTGTGTGTGTGTGTGTGAGTGAATGTGTGTATGTGTGTGTGTGGGTGGTGGGGTTTAACAAATTACATTTCTCTTTCCAGACATTCTATCACTTCCAACTCGGTCTGATTAACCTGAATTGGAGGTGCCATTCTCAGTCACTTTATAAAATAGTCAAAGCATGAGGGACATGCTGGACACCTTTAGAAATTCAAGTTTTCGGGTCCATTTTAAGGATACTAGGACTTGGTTGCAGTCTTGTTGCATCATTCTGTTCTCTGTGTGTTTGTGTGTGTGTGTGTGTGTGCGTGTGTGTGTGTGTGCGTGTGTGTGTGTGTGTGTGTGTGTGTGTGTGTGTGTGTGTGTGTGTGTGTGTGTGTGTGTGTGTGTGCGTGTGTGCGTGTTAGACCGACATGGGATTGATTCTAGAAGCTAACTGAAGCCAAGCAGACTCTTTTCCTGTTTTCGTTGGGTGCGTCTGCCAAATTCAGCCCCCTCCCTCGACTCCCCCACCCCACTCCATCCCTCCTCTCCTTCATCCGCCCACTGTGACAGTGAGTTTCTGAGGACCAAAGGTACAGAGCGCGCGAGAGAGAGAGAGAGAGAGAGAGAGAGAGAGAGAGAGAGAGAGAGAGAGAGAGAGAGAGAGAGAGAGAGAGAGAGAGAGAGAGAGAGAGAGAGAGAGAGAGAGAGAGACTCTTCACATTCACCCTGTTGCACAATACATGCACACAGACATCCAAACACATAACATCAATTAATTGAATTAAAGAAAAGAGATAGAGAGGCATATATATATATTTATATAAAGAAAGAGAGAGAGAGAAACAGAGGAGAAAGGAGAAGGCAAGTTTGTAATAATATTTGTTATTTGTGGAACCAACACACACACACACCGACCCCCCCCCCCATCACACACACACACACACACACACACACACACACACACACACACACACACATGCAACTCTAGACGAAATTCTCCCTAACACAATTCCCTACACAAGCTCAATGCTCAATGTCACTTAGTAAGACAGGTGATGATACAAGATATTTATTGGCCATTTTGGCCAACAGTGGATGGTCGTCATCCAATAAGAGGAGTAGCTCTTGTGAGCAAGTGGGATGCAGTGTAGAGATATGTGTAGAAATAAATACATACATACAAAAAAGTTAACCTTCAGAATATTTGTATGTGGGCTTGGGTCACACCAACGGAAAGAGTGTGTGAGTTTGGCTACTTTTTAGGTTTTGTACCGGGATGTGTACATGTGTAAAAGCCAGGCCAGTTCATTCAGGCATATTTCACTGGTGTTTTTTCTTTAATCTTTGAATTTCCTGCCGATGAGATTGTAGAGGCTGTAAACTATGATGAGCTTGACTCAACTGGAGACACTGTAGAGGAAGGGACGAAAGAAGGATGGCATGAAGCACCGGTCACAGGATGGAAGAAGAGAGGATGGAGGATTTCAAAGTAAAGTATTAAGGATGATAGGCACAGGAGGGTAAAAAAAAAACCCTGTCCTACCCTGCTGCACTTCAAAGCCAAAGCCACACCTCCACCACAGCCCCATCTCACCTCCATCATGCGCTCAGACCTCCAGGGGTGCAGAAATGTAAAACCTGGGCGGCCCCCACCCGTCCACCTCTGGAGCTGTTACTCCAGCCCACCCCCCTCTCCTTCTCCCCTTACTGTACCCTCCACGCTCTCTATATTTTCTCTGGTGTTTGTACATGAGAGTTCAGCAGGTTCAGCCCAGTTAAAAAAGCACCACTCCCTCCCCTTTGGCCCCCTCAGTGGAGGAGGCAGGAGCGACGGGCCTCACATGAGGGGAGGGAGGGGGGGCTGGAATGGCTGCTGGAATGGCTGCTCCTCCCTGCGGTTCACTTCTCTCTTTTCATTTCTCTTATTTTCTCCTCTTCCCTATTCTCTTTTCTCTTCCCTCTCACTCTTTTCATCCCGTCTCCTCACCTCTCGCCTCCCCTCTCCCGTTCCTCTCTTCTCATTTGTTCTCTCCTCTCCTGTCACCTCTCCTCTCTCCTTCTATCCTCTCCTCTCTCCTTCTATCCTCTCTTCTCTTTCCACTTTTCCTTCTATCTATCTACCTATCTGTTTGTCTATCTGCCTGGCTGTGCGCTTGCTTGCCCGACTGCTAGCCTCCTTGACTGGCTGGCCCAGGCTGGCTAGTTGGCCGGCTGGCTTCCGCCGCTGGCTGGCTGGTTTTAATGGCTGCGGTGACGTGCCGAGGACCAGCCCTGGAGCAGGAATTCATTTCTCCTCTTAGTCTCTAACCACTAACTAACCACTGCCTCCCCTCCAACTCCTCCTCCCCCTCCTCCTCTTCCTCCTCCTCCTTCCCCTCCTCCTCTTCCTCCTCTTCTTCTTCCTCCTCCTCCTCCTCCTCCTCCTCCTCCTCCTCCTCCTCCTCCTCCTCCTCCTCCTCCTCCTCCTCCTCCTCCTCCTCCTCCTCCTCTGACTCCCACCATATCCAAGGAATGTCTCCCTTCACATCTCCGCTGTGCTTTTGCTGTCTTCCTCTCAGCTCTTTGAATTTGCTTATAAACGATTTGAAGTGCCCCACCTCACAAACACACACAGACACACACATATATGCACGAGCACTCATGCACACACACACACACACACACACACACACACACACACACACACACACACACACACACACACACACACACACACACACACACACACACACACACACACACACACACACACACACACACACACACACACACACACACACACATGCATGCCCATACAACCATACTTCTAACACACACAGTGACACAAATACCATACATGATATTCAAACACGCACACAGCTGGTTTTTCTTTGCCCCTTCAAACTTGCATCCACAGTATATGGTGATGCACCCTTGCTTGCTTGCTTGCTATAGCCACATGCCTATATTCCAACCATTCACACG
>CM051003.1:4705855-4815855 GCA_027704905.1 Muraenolepis orangiensis | reverse complement strand
AAAAGTAAGTGTAAGTGTGTAAGTAAGTGTGTATAGCATTATCATTATCATTAAGTGTAACAGGTATTGGCAGTACGGACAGCAAGCCATAGCATGTTGTTATATTGCATGAATGTGAAGCTAGAACAACCAATTTTTTCTGGATATGTCCTCTTTTTGGAACCCAAAAATAGCATCCGGCAGGGATTTATAAATCGGCAAAAATGTCTGAGATTTGGCTTTTGCTTCCTACAGTCGCACAGTACTTTGACATCGTTTTGTCCCACCTTCTGGCATGCAACCATTGGCCGTCATGTAGTCTACAACTTAAGCCCTGCACCCAAACATTGGCCAAACTGCATCTCAATCAATACCCTCAGCACCCCTGTCGCACACGTTCAGCTGTCCTGCACCTGGCGTCTTTAAAAAAAAAAGTATATATATATGTTCACCCTAGTAAAGCCCATAATATCCATTCAAGCCTTAAATTACATTCAGCTACAGAATCCATCATCCATAATTTGCAAACTAACAATCCGCTTACAGACATTTGAACTGACTGCACACATCTAAATATTGCAACGTAGAACAGATGCACACATAATATGGGTAGAAGAATGGGGATTAAGCATTCCAATGTACCTGTTGCAATTGGCCAATAAAACATATTGTATCTTGAACCCAAGATAATAACTATAACCCATGTTATAGAACTCAAGAGAGTCTAAAGTGTTCCGGCAGTGGAGCGGCTCATCCACCACCACGTCCCCTACTGCGGAGACGAGGACACAGGTATAGTGCCAGACACTACGCAGACGCTAGCTAGTGGTAGCTATTGCAGACATGGACTGCAGAATTGCATCACTAAACCACTGCCAAAAGAAGATGAAGAGAGAGAGAGAGAGAGCGAGAGCGAGAGAGAGAGAGAGAGAGAGAGAGAGAGAGAGAGAGAGAGAGAGAGAGAGAGAGAGAGAGAGAGAGAGAGAGAGAGAGAGAGAGAGAGAGAGAGAGAGAGAGAGAGAGAGAGAGAGAGAGAGAGAGAGAGAGAGAGGTTGTGGTGCTGTGTATGACACGTAAAGCGCGAAAGGCAATGTGTGCACAACATTTGCTTACACTGTTGAATGTTGTTTTGTTCCTTGTCGTCATAATGCACACTACTGACTCTCACTCTCTACCATTTACATATCATCCACCACCCACCACCCCCTTATGTGTCTCCCACACTTTCTCTCTCGGCCTCCACCCTTCCCCAGCACAATTCCTCCCCCTTTTGTTTGACTGGGCTTCATTTTTTCTCCCCAATCTCCAGCCAATTCGGCCTCTTTCCTCTCTCCCTTTCCTTTCCACTACGATGACTGGTCCAATATTTCCCAATGAGAAACATACTTGGGCTGGTATGTGGTTTCGGGGGCCTGACAACAGTATTTAGTCCATTCTCTCCCTCCACGTCTCCCCAGAGTGCCTTTGAGCCTGTGTATTCTGGCCGCTGTCCACGGGTAGCTTGCTAGGTATGAGGCAACCCCCCCACCGCCACCACCGCCGCCACCGCCGCCACCGCCACCGCCACCCGCCTCCTACACACCCACACACATCTTGATATTTTCCTTCCCCACATCCCTTTGCGCCCCAAAAAAACTGAAAAAAAAAAAAACTCTTACTAATAATCTCCACCCTCTCTTTTCTTTATTTTTCGTTACACCACATAGGAACTGTGATTCACTGATTTAATCATCAGACGGCAGATGCTTTCGGCTTTCCTCCTGTCCACATATATAGTGGCTACTGCTGGGCCGCGACAAGCCCGGGCTGTCACCGGGGAGGGGGGAGGTGTGGGGGGGAGGGGGGGTTCGTCGCACTTGGTTCGGCTTTGCATACGACCATATAAGGAAACGGGATGGACGCATCACAGGAACTTGAAAACCCCCTCCCGATGAGTACCAAACACTTTGACTGGGTCGCCTTTTTAATTTTTTTTATTCACACCCCACCACGCATCGCACCAGGCTAAACCCTCACTAGCCTAACAATGTAATAAAAAAACCCTGCACATTCTTTGCCACTAACGCATGTTTTCTTTCTCAAGCTCTTCTATGCAAATGTCTCAGCAGTCGACCCTGCTACAACCCTGCCACTACTGAAGTGTTGTTTCTGGGCTCCTCCGGCCATAGGACACAGGTAGCTGTAGTAGTGGCCCGTTGTAACAATACAGCGGGCAAAGCTCCACTGTTTTGCAATGTTTTATATATATTAGATACAGGTTAAGAGGATATATGATACAGGTAAAGAAGGGTTGATTGTGGTGTGTGTACATGTTATAAGAGATGAGGAAGGGTTGATTGTGGTGTGTGTACATGTTATACAGGTAAAGAAGGGTTGATTGTGGTGTGTGTACATGTTATACAGGTAAAGAAGGGCTGATTGTGGTGTGTGTACATGTTATACAGGTAAAGAAGGGCTGATTGTGGTTTGTGTACATGTTATACAGGTAAAGAAGGGTTGATTGTGGTGTGTGTACATGTTATACAGGTAAAGAAGGGCTGATTGTGGTGTGTGTACATGTTATACAGGTAAAGAAGGGCTGATTGTGGTTTGTCTACATGTTATACAGGTAAAGAAGGGTTGATTGTGGTGTGTGTACATGTTATAACAGGTTAAGAAGGGTTGATTGTGGTTTGTGTACATGTTATACAGGTAAAGAAGGGTTGATTGTGGTGTGTGTACATGTTATAACAGGTTAAGAAGGGTTGATTGTGGTTTGTGTACATGTTATACAGGTAAAGAAGGGTTGGTTGTGGTATGTGTACATGTTATAAGAGATGAGGAAGGGTTGATTGTGGTGTGTGTACATGTTATAACAGGTTAAGAAGGGTTGACTCCTAGTGGAGAGGTGGAGGAAGACAGAGTCATTGTGGAGAGGTGGAGGAAGACAGTCCTAGTGGAGAGGTGGAGGAAGAGATGGATGAAGTTAAAGAGTATGGCAGTGGGAAGGGCAAAGAGGCCTCTTCGGGGTGCCGTGGAAACCAAGGTTTCCTGTCTGGGGAGGAAATAACTCTTCATCTGCAGGGTGTGTGTGTGTGTGTGTGTGTGTGTGTGTGTGTGTGTGTGTGTGTGTGTGTGTGTGTGTGTGTGTGTGTGTGTGTGTGTGGTGTGTGTGTGTGTGTGTGTGTGTGTGTGTGTGTGTGTGTGTGTGTGTGTGTGTGTGTGTGTGTGTGTGTGTGTGTGTGTGTGTGTGTGTGTGTGTGTGTGTTTGCATACGCATATGTGTGTGTTTGCATACGCGTGTGTGTGTGTGTGAAAATATGTGCACTCCACAGATGGGGGTCATTTTGTGTATATGTATATTACTCGGAACTACGAATGTTGAGTGTCTTAATTTAATCAAAATTTATATAGACGTGAGAAAGTGTGTGATACGTGTGTGTTCATTGAATATGGTTGTGTCCATGTGTACATAACTCATCCTTGTGTATACATTACTTTGTTCAAAAGAGGAGATATGTATTTATTATGTACAAAATAATATTAACACATTAGTGTGTGTGTGTGTGTGTGTGTGTGTGTGTGTGTGTGTGTGTGTGTGTGTGTGTGTGTGTGTGTGTGTGTGTGTGTGTGTGTGTGTGTGTGTGTGTGTGTGTGTGTGTTCACATAAAGTGCTAGTAAGTGTGTGTTTTGTTAGGCAGTAGGGGATCCATAAGAGGGTCTGGGCAGGCTGCCCAAGCAGAGGTCATTGAGGGAAAAGGGAGGGGAGGGCCTCACGTGTGGAGTAGAAGTTGTGTGCATGTATTTTTTTGTATGCATGCATGCATGCAATCCTAGATACATATGGTCCCTGGATGTGCGTGCCTCCACAATAGGCCGACTGGCAGTGTGTGCGTGTGAGATGCTAAGTGAGGTCGCTCTGGAATGTGAATCCAGTGTGGCTACTAGGAGCACCAGCAGAGGGACTTAAACACTGACTTCATTGTGGCTCAGCCTCTGCTTTGTGTTATGTCAAAGATCCTACAAGTGATTGTGGTGATTAAGTTTTTTGGTGTTGCTGGCTTTAGAAGGTTAAAGGGGTAAAAGTGGGGACCTGAGTGTTGCAAGTCGCATTCTCAGGCAAGGCAGTGCATGCCCCATTGGTCCTTTGTAACCGCTCATTATCCATAAACGAAGGTATGCCACGCCAGGGTTTTAAGCAAGGCAATGCTTTCAGTGCCAGACCTCAGTTTGCATGCACAAAAGTACAAAAATGTACTTGAATGTTGGAGTTTCCACTGAAACGATTCCATCAGGAGTTTTGTCTAACTCCAATTCGATTGATTGGCTCCTGAGGCAGCCAATCGATTGACTGCCTCAGGAATTCTGAGGCATTGTTTCTGGTAAAAACCTTGCAAACTTAGTAGACCTCACAGGATTAGAAACAGTGTTTGCTTTGTGCTTGGTTAAGAGCTAGCTTCTAGACATATACATTCTCCACACCGTCTTGGTGGAGACAGTGATTCTAAAGTGTTTGGTTTGGGTGGGGAAGTGATCTCCTTCAACCAGACCTTCAGCTGAGCTAAGGGAGTGAAAGAGTAGAAAGGCATTTTTCTCAAGGCAAACAACTGAGAACTCCACATGCAAACGATCTTCAGCTATCCAGCGGAGGCCGAGGTCATGTGAGTTGCTTCTTCTGGGGAGAGAAGGAGGTGGAGGTCTACAAAACCTTTTTAGTATTTTGCGGGTACCAGGACACATTTGAGACTCATTTCAGACAGCCGTGGTGCAATGTTGACACACAATACATACGTTTTCATTTTCAAAATAAGTTTCATGTGGGAAGCCAAGCTTAAAGCTGAAATCTGTTCCCTTCTCCCCCCCCCCCCCCACCCACACACACACACACCTACCTCTCTCTAGCTGGGCGAGAGTCACCGGGCAGCCATGCTGTCGTTAGATGAGCCCCTGGACTTGAAGCTGACGTCGGGAAGGGCCAATGGGTGCCACCTAAAAACTGGGAAGAGGAACTGCTCCGCTTCCATCTGTGCCCCCCTGAGCGCCGCACGCCAGCGCCTCCTGCGCACCACCTTCCCTTCTCCGCCCTCCTCTCCGGGTAAACGTAGCTCTGCTCAGATCTGTATAGTCAGCTGGCATCCTGTCCAGACCTACCATACACTGTAGAATGTCATACTGTATATTTTATTATCATATTGTATGATGCTGCCTATCCTGTGGCACCATATCATCATATGTTCATATTTTCATAATGTACGTGTCCGGTCCTGTCACATTCTAACCTATTCAAACTGTCCTGTCCCTTTTAATTTGCATTGTGTAATATGAAGATGTAGATGTAGATGTATGTCTTATTCATTATCATCTAAACATACTCTGTACTTTTATTCATATTTTGAAAGAGGATAAAAGTATATTGTTACTTCATGTGCAGTAACTACAACTACACACGCTCAATACCTTTTCATTTTTGGAGCAATAGCGCCCCTCAGTGGCACTAAGGTAAAACAACAGGTGTCATATTGATATAAGACCTCAAGGATGTATTTCTCTTACAAGGAGGGGGGGGGGGAGAGGTTGCAATGAGGTTGCAACTGGGCTTACTACAATGTACAGTCTTTTATTCCAGCCCATCTACTCACCGGTCCCCTTCTCTCCCTCCTTGCCACCAGACTCCCACTGCCCATCTCAGGAGCGACCCGGGTCCTGCTGTACTCCTCCAGCCATGGACCTCAGCCTGTCCCCCTCCACCCGCCACCATGCCTCCTCCCCCTCCTCCTTCTCTCCCTGCCCTCCCTCCCCCACCTCACCCCTGGGCTCCCCTCTTGGCAGCGGCAGCCCTCTGCCTTACCACTTCTCCCGGGTGAGTCCTATATGTCCTACAATGCAATATCAAATACTAAATATTAATGTTTTGTAAGCCTCCACAAAACTGTCATGAAACTATGACATTATTCTCTGCATTAACAACTGCATGAAGTACAATTGCCAGCTCTATACAGTATGCATAGCATCACTTCAGGACAGAGGTTTTCTTGCCACTGCTGGGGACAGTTCAGGAACGGTTCAGTTCACGGCAAGGCAATGATGAAACAGAATGTGATCCCATGAAACAGAATACGAACACATGATATGAACATATGAACACGTTAAACAGAATGTGATCCCATGAAACAGAATACGAACACATGATATGAACATATGAACACGTTAAACAGAATGTGATCCCATGAAACAGAATACGAACACATGATATGAACATATGAACACGTTAAACAGAATGTGATCCCATGAAACAGAATACGAACACATGATATGAACATATGAACACGTTAAACAGAATGTGATCCCATGAAACAGAATACGAACACATGATATGAACATATGAACACGTTAAACAGAATGTGATCCCATGAAACAGAATACGAACATACATGAAACTGAAATTGAGCACACACATGAAACAGAATGTGAACACATGATGTGAACATATGAAACATATGAAACAATATTAACACATTGAATAGACAGAAATGTTCCAAATAATGAGCACACAAACCACAACTGTTGTATTCAGGGAAATTGTTTATTTAATATAAGAAGAAAGGAATGTTTAGAGTATATTTTATATATACACGAAGAAATTTGGGTAACACGACCTCGATCTTGATTCAATCATACTAATATAGATTGTGGTGATCTAAACCTTTCACTTGATTTCACAGATGTTTTGGAGTTTGGTTTTTATTGACCTTACTTACATAATGTTGTAATGTTGTATGTATCATTTGTTCTCTTGTTCTATTGTGCCATTTGTCGAGAACAAATGATGTAACACATTATGTAAGTAAGGTCAATGAAAACCAAAATCCAAAAAATCTGTGAAATCAAGTGAAAACGTGTAGGAATGTCATCATGACAATTCCTAATGTCGCTCAGTAGTGTGTCTGGCCCCTTCCGACACCGTCTGGCCATGCTCCTGATGAGATGGTGGATGGTGTTCTTGGGGATCTCCTCCAAGACCAGGATCAGGTCATCAGTAAGCTCCTGGACAGCCGTGTGTAACTGTGGCGCTACTTGGCAGCGTTGGATGCACAGATACATGAGGTCCCAGACGTGCTCAATTGGATTCAGGTCTTGGGAGCGTGAGGGTCAGTCGATAGCATCAATGCCTTTCGGCATTCAGGATCTGCCTACACACTCTGGCCATATGAGGCCAGGCATTGTCCTGCACCAGGAGTAACCCAGGGCCCACTGCACCAGCGTAAGGTCTGACAATAGGCCTGAGAATTTCATCTTTGTACCTAACAGCAGTCTGGGTACTGTTGTCTAGCATGTAAAGGTTTGTGTGACCCTCCAAGGATATGCCTCCCCAGACCATCACTGACCCACCACCAAACCGGTCATTCTGTTTAATGTTGCAGGCAGCATTATGTTCCCCACTGCGTCTTTTTAGACAGTAGAAACATTGGTCAAAAACATGCACATCAGCCGCCCGCTAAAAGTCATTTTGTAGGGCTCTGGCAGTGCTCCTCCTGTTCCTCCTCACACAAAGGAACACATACTGGTCCTGCTGCTCACTGGTTGCCCTACAACCCTGTCCAGCTCTCGTAGTGTAATGGCCCGTCTCCCGGTATCTCCTCCACGCTCTTGAGACTGTGCTGGGAGACACAGCAAACCCCCTTGCGACAGAACGTATGGATGTGCCATCCTGGAGGAGCAGGACAACCTGTGCAACCTGAATGGGCTGCAGGTACCGCCACACGCTACCAGCAGTGACAAGGGCACTAGCAAAATGCTAAACTAGAGAGAAATCAGCCAGGTAGGATAAGCAGAGATACCAGTGGCAACCAGCTGCAAATCCATTTTGTTGTCTTGCTGTTGCCTCTCCTGTCCACCCGTTGGCACTGTAATTGGCACCAAAGCAGGTGAAATTGATTCACAATTGTTTAAGCTTCCTAACTGGACAGACACAAGTGTGTCCACAAGCAAGTGTACTTGGTGTTATACTGTGATGATTAAGTGTTCCCTTCATTTTTTTGAGCAGTGTATATATATATATATATATACATAAATATATCGCCTATGACGCTTAGAGGGAAAAAATACTAGATAGCTAGCGAGGTGTTGTTTCGGTTCGACCCGAATCGGGTTAGGTTCGACCCGACATAATTTTGTCGGCCCTGATTAAAGCTCTACAACGGGTACCATAATGGGCAGACAGTGGTATCATGACATTGTCTTCCTCTCCACTGTGTTCTCTCACCAGGAGCCATCTAGTCAGCAGTACATAGAGGGCAGAGTTTCCCCTCATGGCTATCCATTCTACCTGCCAATCAAAAGCCAAGTGGGCGGGTATAACTTCCCTTCCCCCATGTTTATCGGTCAGACAAGGGAAAGCCCAGAGCTCTCAGCATTGGACGAACAGTTGGCCTGCCGCTGGATGAAAGTAAGACAAATCTGACCATAAACTTTGATTTTATTGATGCATTTACAGCATGACGTCGCCCTCAGTAAATGTGTAAAAATGTATTTTTAATGTAGCAGAACACTGTGTTTGGCAATGATTTTCCTTCTTGTTGTTTTAAAGTTTAATACCTTTTCCACCAGTCTGTAAATGTTCCTGGTGTGTCTTCCACCCCCCCCCTAACTCATTCCAGTTCTTTCTGTTGGCCTACAGTGCCACCTTCTGTTTGACACGCTTCAGGAGCTGGTGGACCACATCAACGACCACCACGTTAAGCCTGAAAAGGATTCTGGGTACTGCTGTCAGTGGGAGGGTTGTGCTCGCAATGGCCGAGGCTTCAACGCCAGGTGAAGGGAGCTCAATTCTTTTGGGTTTTGACTGTAGTTTTGGAGCCACACGCAACGCGTTGGCTGTGGTGATATGCCGGGTGGGGCAGGGTGTGGGCCTCACGGGAAACAAGAGCATGATCGTAATCAATGTTTGTGTGTGTGTGTGTGTGTGTGTGTGTGTGTGTGTGTGTGTGTGTGTGTGTTTGTGTGTCCTGTCTGTTAACAGGTACAAAATGCTGATTCACATTCGCACACACACCAACGAAAAGCCACATCTCTGTCCGACCTGCAACAAAAGCTTCTCACGCCTGGAGAACCTAAAAATACACACGCGGTCGCACACAGGTCAGTCAACAAACCATTCATCCAGATGTCCCTCAACCGGTGTTTTAATATGTACACACAGGAAAGGCCCCTTACTCTGGGTGTATCGGGTATCTTGAAAATACCTTGAGAAGCACTGAAGAACAAACTGCCTTCTTGAATATGTGTGAAATGAAAGAGTAGATTCTTATACAATGACTGGATGAATATCCTGTAACATGTATGTTTTTCTGTTTCTCGCGTCACAGGAGAGAAACCCTACATCTGTCCCTACGAGGGCTGCAGCAAGCGCTACTCCAACTCCAGCGACCGTTTCAAGCACACGCGCACGCACTACGTGGACAAGCCCTACCGCTGCAAGATGAACGGCTGCCACAAGCGCTACACCGACCCCAGCTCCCTGCGCAAGCACATCAAGGCCCACGGACACTTTGTGGCCCAGGAGCAGCACTCGGCAGCGGGTCGAACACCAGCGGTAGCGGCAGCGGCGGCTCGAGTGGCAGTGTGGCAGGCCCACCACCCGGGGTCCCGCACAGAGGGCGGGGGGGACCTGCCGTTCGTCCTCCTAGGGGGGCTGGGGGCCTCTCTGCCGCTGTCGGCCCTGTGCCGCGTGGGAGGCTTCAACCGATCGGCCGACGCCCAAGTGATGGCCCTGGGGTCCGTGGGAGGGGGGGGGGCCAGTGGGAGGCCGGTGCTAAGCTTAACCGGCTCCCTCCGGCCCCCCATGGGGCTGTCGGTTGGTTCCTTGCTGGGACTGCACTCACCGCTGGTAGCCAGGGAGGGAGTAGGCAAGGAAGGAGAGGAGAGGGAAGAGGGAAGGCAGGAGGGTAGGGCGCTCAACCTATCGGTTGGGCTGGGGGCCAGAGTAGGTGATACCCTGCCCTGGCTCATGGTTCCACCTGCTGCCTTCCTCCTCAGACCGGTTGTGGGCAGCTAAGTGTGTGTGTGTGTGTGTGTGTGTGTGTGTGTGTGTGTGTGTGTGTGTGTGTGTGTGTGTGTGTGTGTGTGTGTGTGTGTGTGTGTGTGTGTGTGTGTGTGTGTGTGTGTGTGTGTGTGTGTGTGTGTGTGTGTGTGTGTGTGTGTGTGTGTGTGTCGTCAGTGTGTGTGTGTCGTCAGTGTGTGTGTGTGTGTGCATGTGTATTCGGGGAAGGTGTTGAGAGGGATAAACCAGACTGGAATTTTATTTCTTCTACTTGGGCAAAGTGTGTTCCTGTGTGTGCAACAGTGGCTCCATTGTGACATGAATGACATCATTGACTGGGTGTAGTTTGCTCCAATCAGAGGCTTGAGGCGAATATCTTCCTCCTCAGTATAATGAACAGGTGAGGACTACGGTAATATGGGTCATGGGTGGGGACCAATAGTTCAAGTCATATAATAACTCACATCAAAGTTTATTCTGTCCGATCGACAAAGATCTGTACCAGATCTGCAATGCTTTTTTAAATACTTACTTTTAAAGGGAGCCTAGCCTTATTTAGACCTGTGTGATTGTTGATTGGCTGTACGTACTCCAGACCTCATTAAGACGCACAATTGGAAGCTATACAGCACTTTCAAAAGCCCTACCAAAATGAATGAGAATGGGAAAATCACACAAACATCATATGTAATGTCTTTTGTAATATAATATAATGTAATACATTTTAGACAATGGCCACATCTGGCCAGTATGAAATGATTTATCACATCTAATTGTTTGCACATTGACCTATTTTGTACTAAATCGGTATTCCAATTGTTTTTAGTGCCTTGTGTTTAACGCAGTCTGCGTATGAAGTAGTAAGGTATATATATATATATATGTAAAGGTAAAAAAAAATATTTTTTCTAACCAATGACAAGTGTGATTTATTCATCATTGCCACTGCATCTCTTTTCAATTCCTTTTTTTTTTTTACATCTTCATGATGATGACAATGACAGTACGTCAATAAACACATGGGAAAGCTGTTCTTATCCATTGTTTTCAAGCGTCATTTGTTAGTGTCCAGTGAAAATAATATTATTTTTATTGGCCATTTGTAACATGACACAAGTATATAAGTATATAACTTATGAATATAATAATTGTCTAGCCGGGGAAAAATAGTCATGCACTGCAGTGTGCAAATTACACTGTTGCAATTATTAAACACACCTGACCAGGCCCCATGCATATGACCAAACCTTATGATATATTTCATACAACATAGTTTCACACACTAAAATGTGTCAATAACCCCCCACATCCAAAAATAAGAAAAACTAATCCAAATGAAGTCTCTCTCAGGGGGGCTCAAGTCTCTCTCAGGGAAGGGGGGGGTCAAGACTCATTCGGGGATGGGGGGGAGGGCTCAAGTCTCATTCAGGGGGGGGGGGCCTCAAGTCTCATTCAGGGGGGGGGGCCTCAAGTCTCATTCGGTGGGGGGGGGTCTCAAGTCTCATTCAAGGGGGGGGGGCCTCAAGTCTCATTTGGGGGGGGGGGCTCAAGCCTCATTCGGGGGGGCTCAAGTCTCTCTCAGGGGGGGGGCTCAAGTCTCTCTCAGGGGGGCTCAAGCCTCATTCGGGGGGGGGGCTCAAGTCTCATTCAAGGGGGGGGCCTCAAGTCTCATTCAAGGGGAGGGCCTCAAGTCTCATTCAAGGGGGGCCACAAGTCTCATTTAAGGGGGGGGGGGCCTCAAGTCTCATTCAAGGTGGGGGGCTCAAGTCTCATTCAAGGGGGGGGGGGGCCTCAAGTCTCATTCAAGGGGGGGGGGCCTCAAGTCTCATTCAAGGGGGGGGGGGCTCAAGTCTCTCTCAGGGGGGGGGGGCTCAAGTCTCTCTCAGGGGGGCTCAAGCCTCAATCGGGGGGGGTGGGGGGGGGCTCAAGCAGGGACATGCGCAGACATTTTCGTGGGCAGGAGCTCAAGTGAGAAAAAGGGCCCATAATCATTTAGAAAAAAATGTTTTAAAACAAAAAGCCAAGCAATAGAATACTGAATTGCCCGCTCACATAAAATGAAATAACTGCTGTAATGAAATGAAATGACTTAGTTTCAGTGTAACTACAATTCCCTCCTTTCACATATGAGGGTCGCTGTATCATGTAATGATTAAGATCTATCAGCATACAACAAATTAGTAAAATGAATAGTTATTAAATGAGCAGCCAACAATCCAAATTATGAAGTTACTGTTTAAGGCAGGACATTACAGGCAAAAATATAGTTTTTTCATGTACTTGTAAATTTAGTTATTTTGGTCTATTTTGCTTCCATGTTTTCTTTCACTCTAATGGAAAGAAAACGAAATGGTATTCGTTTTACTACCCTGTCTGAATTCATCTATAGATTTAAAGCTAATCTGCATATTTTAACATAACATTTCAGGGGAAAATACTGACTTGACTTAAGTAACTATCTGGGGAAGTTATGAGGTGATATGTTTTGTCTTTTCACCTGCAATGCCTTGGTAAATGCATGCAAATTAGGCCTAGTTAACGCCTAATTTGCATATCAATTTGGCGATTGTGATGACGTTGTTAGATACACATTTTACTGTATTCACCTGTAGTGTCTCCCCTTAAGTACAGTACATTAGCCTGTATGCCCATGATAAATTGCCTTAGCTCAACTTTGAGCTAACTTATCCATTAGCTAGTTAACTATATATATATTTTTAATCTTTTGGCAAATTAGCTGTAAACTCGAGGCACTGGCAGCTTAGTCATTTGTTCATCACCACTGAACTTCAAACAAGCCAAGAAAAGCCGGCATCACGTGGGACTGTAAGGTGGGAGGTGCTGCTACCTGTCTGAAGGGACTGTAAGGTGGGAGGTGCTGCTACCTGTCTGAAGGGACTGTAAGGTGGGAGGTGCTGCTACCTGTCTGAAGGGACTGTAAGGTGGGAGGTGCTGCTACCTGTCTGAAGGGACTGTAAGGTGGGAGGTGCTGCTACCTGTCTGAAGGGACTGTAAGGTGGGAGGTGCTGCTACCTGTCTGAAGGGACTGTAAGGTGGGAGGTGCTGCTACCTGCCTGAAGGGACTGTAAGGTGGGAGGTGCTGCTACCTGTCTGAAGGGACTGCCGAGGACTGTCCGCACCGCTGTGCAGCAGACGGGGAGGGAGGGAGGGAGGGAGGGTAGAGGAAGGGAGGGAGGGAGGGTAGAGGGAGGGAGGGAGGGTAGAGAGAGCCTCGGAACTTGACAGTCTAATCTTCCGACCTGATATTTTTATATTTTATTCAATCAATATATTTTTTGGAAAGGGAAACTGCGCAAACAGGAGTAGATATATATTAATTTATTAAAACAAATAATAAAATAAAAAAGCATCCCATAAAAAGGGCACTTTCTCTGGAGGAAGAAAAAGGGCAGGGGCTCAAGGCCCTGCCCTTTTTCCATGTGTGCACGTGCCTGTACATGACATTTCCTTCCTCCAGTTGACATATTATCGCCAACGTTCTGCTGAATAGCATGCGTCAACTTCACCTTTAAGGCACCTGTCAATGTTTGATCTAGTGGTATGTAAAATAGGATACAGGTGGATTACACCACACCCTTCCCTGCTTTACAGGTCAAACACATCGCATAGCGTTGGCTGCAGGTGGCTAGGTGCAAGGTGGGAGCAGAGACGCACTTTTCGTGAAGTTTGGTTCAGACTATATAGGCTACCTGAGAGATGAAGGAAGATTCGGGTGAGAAGGACGTGGAGAGGTTAGTAAAAGCTGTAAACGATCCACCGTTTCACTCACAGTCGATCACCTGTATCCACAGTCAACCGTTGTTTTAATTAATTAATGTTGTCATGTCGGTTGTCATTCTCCAACACGCATTCTGATAACCACAGCCTTTCAAGTGAATTACCGTCTGGTCTAATATTGAAATAACATGGTAAAACAAATATGTAGTAAACCTGTAGTAAAGTAAAAAATTAAATAAGCGGGCCGAGGCAATCTATATTTACATTTACATTTACATTTAGGACATTTGGCAGACGCTTTTATCCAAAGCGACGAGTACATTTGTTGAAGTAGACAATAGCATAACGCTGAGGTACGCAAACATAAAAATAGAGCAGTTCACAAGCATTCAAATTAACAAGATGAATAACACAATTTCGTACTGCCAGGTCACAATATACACAATAAAAAAAAGTAATACAAATACTAATAAAGTGATTGATGGATGATATGTACATGTGTTGAATTGTGCAAAAAGCATTTTAAAGCATTTTAAAGTGCCAGTAGTGCAGCAGTATCATGAATCAGTGCACAGTACAGTGCAGTACAGTGCAGTAACTGTAATGAGTCATTTTGCAAAGTACAATAGTGTAATGTCAACGACAATGTTATGATAGTGGCAACACCCCTAGTTCAGTATGTGAATAAAAGTATGTGAATAAAAACGATCCTGTTGAGAACAATTAAATGCTCATTTTATTTAAAAGTGTCACCAGACAGGATACTAATTAATATAATAATAGTAGGCCTAATACAATTGTCTTTGTCTTTCTCCCATATGCAGGGAAGTGGTGGAGATTTCAACACATCAAAGAAAACCCATTTTACAGGCAACATTTAAGTTCCTCCTCCTACTTGGTGTGATGATGACTACATTCAGCTACATATCTGCAAACAGAGCAACATGGGCAGAATATCTGCAGTACAATTTTAATGGAGCCAACAAGAATCAAAGCCCCCCCCTTTATCGAGTTGATCCAAACCAACCCTTCATTCAGTACCACCTGGCTTATCCAAGGAACTACCATTTTATCCTGGATGACACAGAGGTGTGTAGGTCCAACACTCCTTATGTGGTTCTGGTGGTTCCTGTGGCCCCCGGTAACAGGAAAGCTCGGGACGCTATCCGGAAAACGTGGGGCAATGAGACTCTGGTTCAGGGTGAGCTGATCCAGACTGTCTTCCTCCTGGGTCTCCCCAGCCATGGCAACATCACAGCGTTGCAGGAGGGTGTCAGCGAGGAGAACCTGCAGTACCATGACCTGATCCAGAGTGACTTCATAGACAGCTACATCAATCTGACCATCAAGACCATGGTGATTATGGACTGGCTAGCCACGCAGTGCCCTAAGGCGTCGTACGCCATGAAGATCGACTCGGATATGTTCCTAAATGTGGAGAATCTGGTGAGAATGTTAAAGGCACCAGGGATCCCCAAGAAGGAATACCTGACCGGCATGCTGATGTGGAACAGACCTGTAGTTCGCACTCGGTCCTCCAAATGGTATGTGCCTGAGGAGATGTACCCTGACCCTCTCTATCCAACCTACACCCTCGGAATGGGCTACCTTTTATCCATTGATCTGGCAAGACGGTTTGTGGATGTCTCAAAATTGATCAAACCCTTTAATATTGAAGATGCCTATATTGGCATGTGTATGAAAAAGTTAGGACTCCATCCCACTCAGGCCCCACACCCTGGCGACTTTAGAGCCTATCTCAATGTATACAATCGCTGTACATTCTCTCGGGTCATCACCTACATTCTCGGCACCTCAGAACAGCTAGTGACTTTCTGGACAGACTTAAAAAAGCCTGGCCCGCCATGTTAGCAGTGGGATATATATATAATAATATAATATAATATATATAGAAAATATTTTTGGAACATTTGCATTATTGACGTATTTCATCTGTGGTCGTTTGTTAGACTGTTACAAGAGACTGTTACTGTTACTGACACAAGATACAAGATATTTATTTGCCATTTGTACATTGGAATGCATGCTACCCATTCCCTTCCGCAGTAAATTAACAAAAAAGCAAAGTGACTGATAGATGGTATGAACATCTGTTGAATGTGACTTCATCACAACAGTGTTGTGTATTTATGTATGTATTCATTTTACCCCAAATAATCGAGAGATTTGGATCTCACACTTGACAATATTATTTATATATATATATATAAATTATTATTTTTTTCCGATTAATTGTTCAGCCTTACTTCTGGTTGTGGCAGTTCCCCCAAAACTAATAAATAAAAAATACGTTGAATAAATTAATATTTAGTTTGCTTACTTTGTATGTCAATGGTGACCTATTCAAATGGTCAAATGGTCAATTAAAATGGTCAATTTTGCAGTTGTGGTGGAGTTACATAATTGACTTAGGAGAGACGTGGAGGACTTTTGCAGGTACAGTTCGCTAAGGTCCAAAGGGCCGGTAGAGAGCCCAGCTACAGCAGTTTCCGGCGGGGGAACCCATGCAGCGGGTGGGTGTTGATGTTGTGGGGCCATTCCCACGCACAGCACGAGGAAATCGCGTTATACTCACCTCATGGACCATGGATTATTTCACTAAATGGCCAGAGGCCTATGCACTGCCGGACCAGGAGGCTGTTGTGAATGACCTGATTGAGGGGATGTTTAGCAGACTGGGGGTCCCTGTGTCCATCCATAGTGACCAGGGGAGAAATTTTGAATCCAAGGTTTTCTCCACCATGTGTGAGCGCCTGGGAACCACCAAAACCTGCACAACTCCCCTCCACCCCCAGAGTGACGGGTTAGTGGAGAGGTTCAACCGTACTCTGGTGGAACAGTTATCCATCCTAACATCCACCCATCAGCTTGACTGGGATATGCACCTACCCCTGGTTCTCATGGCATGCCGCTCTGCGGTCCAGGACTCTACCTCGTGCACACCCGCCCTCCTCATGTTGGGCAGAGAAATGAGGACCCCTGCAGAGCTGGCCTTTGGACGACCCCCAGATACAACATCTGCGCCTGCACGACCCGACTACACCAGACAGATGCAGGATCGCTTGGACACCGCACATGCATACGCCCGGAGGAGAATGCAAAGTGTGGGTGTGCGGCAGAAGAGGAATTATGACATCTGTGCTAGGGGGCGACACTTTGCAGCTGAGGAGCTAATTTGGGTCTTCTCTCTGAAAGAAAGAAGGGCAGGTGTCCTAAACTGGACAGCCACTGGGTGGGACCATGTGTAGTCCTGGAGCGGGTAGGGGAGGTAGTCTATCAGGTGCAGTTTCCTATGCAGGGGTGCAAAGTGGCGCTGCATCGTGACCGACTAGCGCCCTACAGGGGCTCTGCATCACCTCAGGTGCCTGGGGGGGACGCCCTGGTTTCCTGCTGCAACATCTTCTGAGGGAGGGGGGGTAGCAGCCAGCCCCAACAATGCAGGAGAGGCCCAATCTGCTTCCCCGGCTCCCAGCTCACCTCCTGGGGGGTGGGGGCAACACCAACCAGAGGCAAGGGGGAACCAACACCCACAGGGCTCCCAAGGAGGCGGAGGAGAGCTACGCTGAAGTTTAAAGACTTCGTCCTCGGGGTCGAGGACTTTAATAAGGGGGGGGTAGTGTAGCGTGTCAGTGTTAATAGTCATTTAATTACTTGACAGTTTAGTACAGTTGAGAGGGTGAGAGACCGCCCCTTCCGGGGGTGTGTGTGTGTTCCGGGGGCGCGAGGAGTACGAGTGTCAGTTGGTTCAAGTGTGGAAAAAGATCAACAAAGTTGTGGTTCTGTAAGGCGTGGCTGTGGCCGACAACAGTCGGGAATAAGGACATGGTTCGTACCTTGGAGTGATCTGTGATCTTTAATAACGGCGAACGCTACACTATGAACTCAATATAATTAGTTTACGAAACTTAGAAAACCTGTTAAATACAGATGACTGGGCATCATACAATGCAATCAAGAACTATACACTTACCTGTGTTAGAAATCCACGCAAAAGGAGGAGGCTCTCAGGTAGTTGACAAGCTTCATAATCGTCTCCAACTTTCCTTTGTCTTGGGAACTTTGAGAACGACATGCTGCCATCATTTACAATAACATGTGCAGGGCCGGATGGTGCCGGAGGAAGGAAGAAGCCGGAAGGGTGACCGGTCGCAGAAGTGGATCATTGATGGGGGAAGGCGCCCTGCCACACAGACATTGAGAGCTGGATTGATAACGATCACAAACGGGGTGTGGCAGGAAAATACTGGACAGGATGACGAGAATGACGAGAACCACGCGACGGCCAGGTGGAGTTTCAATGGGTTAAATAGGTGTTGGATCCGAGAAGCGGGAGACTTTTGGGTGGTCTACTGACAGGCAGTATGGTCTGTCGGGTGGGAATCTCGGGCTCTCTGTTCCATGGAATATTGTATTGAATATGTTTTGTATCTAAGCAGTCTTAATTACATCTTTTATGATTCTAAATTCTCTTTTGATTAGTTTGTTATGCAAGGGTCTTCTCCGTTTTCCCGGTTGGAGCACAGTTATTATGTGTTTCCAAGGAAATAGGGGAAAGATCTGAACACGACACTAAAAAGCTGCCAAGAGTTTGTTTGCCGATCTACGCGGTCACAGCTCTTCCCTGTCCTGGCCACAAAGTGGTGGAATGAACTCATGGATGTCAGGACTGCAGAGTCACCTCCCATCTTCCGCCGCAGGCTGAAAACTCACCTCTTCAGGAAACACTAGCAGGATCCTTCCTCCTAGCCCATCCTTTTTACTAACTTAGCCAACTTATTGTACTTTTACCTTATTGTACCTAAGCATATTGTACTTTTACCTGAGCACTGGTTCTGTTCTTGGAGACTTGTAAGGAATGAAATACACTTATGACAAAGTGAAATATGTTCAAATTGTACAAAAAAGATAGAACATGTGTCACGATCCAACCCAGCTCTTCACGCTCCTAGTCCTGGATCTCCGCTGGCTTCCTAGATCCGCGATGTCACGACTCCGTTCCAAGATGCCACTCCGTGTTTTCCCTGTCAGCCGTTTCCTACTCAACTGTTGTCAATCGCACCTCATTACCAAGTTGTATTTAAGCCGTGTCTGTTGTCTAGCTCATTGCTGGATCATCACCCCGATTTTCAAGCTAAGTTCATTGTTGTTCTGCCTATTGATCCGCCGAGTTCTGACCCTCACCTGGATAAACAACCTCGTTTTTGCCTTGCGTTTTTGTACCTCTGCCTCAACCCTCGACTACCTGTTACCGACCTCTGCTTGCCTTGACCACGTTTTGGATTCGCACTGTCTGTACCTCTGCCTTGGATCCGACATTAAAGCACCTGTACCATCTGACGTCTGTTCTCCCTGCTCTTGGGTCCCACCTACACCCGGCCGTGACAACATGTGTTAAATATGAGTTTTTATCAGCATCATTGTATTAAATAGTTTGCAGTTTTTTGGGGAAGACTATAATAATCAGATGACCCTGAACATAATGGCCAATTATTTTCCAACCATCTATCGGCTATGAAGAAGTGTGGCCTGGTAGGCAGCGCAGCATGCGCATGTGCACAGCTTGACCACATAATTAGATTAGATTCGATTATATTGTCGGAATTGCGAAGAATGTGCCAATTCCACAACAAAATGCGTTTTATTGAACTGTGTAGAGCCGATGAATGGGAGTCGGAGGCGGCGTGTTTAGTATGGAACTCCACACTTTATTTTCCATTTAAGTTTCACAACAGGGGAAACACATCTGCTACTTGCTACTCCAGCTAGCACACCACAACAACAACAACACGGTACGCACTCTAACCGGTCCGTGGTGCAACACACACTAAACACAAACAGTGAATTATGTTCCCATCACGTTCCACCACAACTGAAGCTAAACAAAACGTTGCCTCAGCCAAGGCCGTTTTATTATGTTGGGTCACATAAACGACATCAACGTGATTTCCCCATACTCCTTGCAGGTTCAATTGGCTTTTCAAGATGATATGATCATGTATGTACTTACGTCGGTGTCCTTAATTGCGAATCTGAATACTAATTGTTGACGTTAAGGATGGCAGCTTCCTCATACGTTGCACTCGGAGAGAAATTGTTGGGACCGAGACGATGAACTGTTTAGCCCTTGGGCAAGGTTTATTTTTCTCTGCTCAGCCGAGCTAACTTAGAACAACACACACACCATATGAACATTTGCATCAGGTGAACACCCCCTCATTAACAAATGACACAAGCCTGCGTCCTTACTTAGCGCGTAACGCTTCAGTGCCTCACAGTGGTACTGCATTGGGTACAGAATACACCATACTGCGGGAGTATGGGGTGCGGGGGTCACTGTTGAGGGCCATCCAATCTCTGTACTCCCAAAGCAAGAGCTGTGTCCGGATTCTCGGTAGTAAGTCAGGTCTGTTCTCAGTGGGTGTTGGCGTCCGCCAGGGCTGTGCTTTGTCACCCATCCTGTTTGTGATTTTCATGGACAGGATTTCAAGGCGTAGTCATGGAGGGGAGGGGTTTCAGTATGGTGGGCTCAGGATTGAATCGCTGCTGTTTGCAGATGATGTGGTCCTGTTTGCGTCATCAGTATGTGACCTTCAGCACTCACTGGATCGGTTTGCAGCGGAATGTGAAGCGGCTGGGATGAGGATCAGCACCTCCAAATCTGAGGCCATGGTTCTTAGCAGGAAACCGGTGGATTGTCTACTCCAAGTAGGGAGGGAGTCCTTATCCCAAGTGAAGGAGTTCAAGTATCTCGGGGTCTTGTTCTCGAGTGAGGGGAGGATGGTGCGTGAGATTGACAGGAGAATAGGTGCAGTGGGAGCGGTATTGGGTGCACTTTGGCGCACCGTTGTAACCAAAAGAGAGCTGAGCCAGAAGGCAAAGCTCTCGATCTACCGATCAGTCTTCGTTCCTACCCTCACCTATGGCCATGAGCAATGGGTAATGACCGAAAGGACGAGATCGCGAATACAAGCGGCCAAAATGAGTTTCCTCAGGAGGGTGGCTGGTATCTCCCTGAGGGATAGGGTGAGAAGCTCAGTCACTCGTGAGAGACTCGGAGTAGAGCCGCAGCTCCTTCGCGTAGAAAGGAGCTAGTTGAGGTGGTTCGGGCATCTAGTAAGGATGCTTCCTGGTCGCCTCCCGAGGGAGGTTTTCCAGGCACATCCAACTGGGAAGAGACCACGGGGCAGACCGAGGTACAGGTGGGGTGATTACATCTCCACACTGGCCTGGGAATGCCTCGGGATCCCCCAGTCAGAGCTAGTCGATGTTGCCAGGGAGAGGGAAGTTTGGAGTCCCCTGCTGAAGCTGCTACCTCCGCGACCCGATTGCGGATAAGCGGGAGAAGATGGATGGATGGATGGATGGATACAGAATAGACATAATATATATATATATATATATATATATATATATATATATATATATATAACAACTGAGGACATTTGCAGACATTTCACTTAACACTAATGTACATGGAAATCTGGAAATCTTTCCAATGAATGACATGACAAATCATAAGCGAAGGCCATGCTTTTCCACTAAAACCTAAGTAATTTGCAACACCCTTGTAATGTCCATGTTCACCAAATAATGTGCACATACTGTACATTATTTATATTCATACATGTTTTCTCCCTGCCAAAAATGAGTTGTGCTGGTGAACTACTGGGGTACTACTTATACTAAAACGAATACTTCCACTGACCAAGTCGATTCCAGTGGCAACTCCTGAGCTGGCCACTTGGTGGTGTGAGGGAGAGGATGTATTCACACGCAGAGAAAAATGTTGACACTGTTACTAAAATAACACCGTCATTTAGAGAAAGAAGAATTAGAGTCCTTATCGCCAGTGTCGTTTTTGCTCTGCTACGAATTCAGTTGCGTTCTTTTGTGACGTCACGACGAAGGGGCACCGGCGGCGAGGAGTGTGTGTGTGTGTGTGTGTGTGTGTGTGTGTGTGTGGGGGTGTGGGTGTGGGTGTGTGACAAATGCGCTCTCTCTGAGCCGCTATAAATGTAACGTTCTTCTTTGGCCAAATATGTACCTTACCTACTGTATGTGTGTGTAAAGAATGCTGATATGGGATATGAAACATAACCAGTAGTCAATGTGCAAGCAGCCAGAATGGTGAATTTATGTTACTCTGTTGAATTCATATATTTGGCCTTGATGGCTCAGGTTGAACACACATGGATAAGGCAAATCAACACACACGCACACACACACACACACACACACACACACACACACACACACACACACACACACACACACACACACACACACACACACACACACACACACACACACACACACACACACACACACACACACACACACATCCTCCAGTTTACATAGTATCACCAACCATCTGCTGAACAGCATGCGTCATTTTCACCTCAACTATTGATCTAGTGGTTGGTCAAATAGGATACAGGTGGATTCCACCACACCCTTCCTTGCTTTACAGGTCAAACACATCCATAGCGTTGGCTGCAGGTGGCTATAGGTGCAAGGTGGGAGCAGAGACGCACTTTTCGTGAAGTTTGGTTCAGACTATATAGGCTACCTGAGAGATGAAGGAAGATTCGGGTGAGAAGGACGTGGAGAGGTTAGTAAAAGCTGTAAACGATCCACCGTTCACTCGCAATTTAAAAAAAGATAGCGACAGTCGATCACCTGTATCCACAGTCAACCGTTGTTTTAATTAATTAATGTTGTCATGTCGGTTGTCATTCTCCAACACGCATTCTGATAACCACAGCCTTTCAAGTGAATTACCGTCTGGTCTAATATTGAAATAACATGGTAAAACAAATATGTAGTAAACCTCTTAAGTAAAAAATTAAATAAGCGGGCCGAGGCAATCTATATTTACATTTACATTTACATTTAGGACATTTGGCAGACGCTTTTATCCAAAGCGAGGAGTACATTTGTTGAAGTAGACAATAGCATAACGCTGAGGTACGCAAACATAAAAATAGAGCAGTTCACAAGCATTCAAATTAACAAGATGAATAACACAATTTCGTACTGCCAGGTCACAATATACACAATAAAAAAAAGTAATACAAATACTAATAAAGTGATTGATGGATGATATGTACATGTGTTGAATTGTGCAAAAAGCATTTTAAAGCATTTTAAAGTGCCAGTAGTGCAGCAGCATCATGAATCCAATGCAGTACAGTGCAGTACAGTGCAGTAACTGTAATGAGTCATTTTGCAAAGTACAATAGTGTAATGTCAACGACAATGTTATGATAGTGGCAGCAGCCCTAGTTCAGTAGGCACACTGCATGTGAATAAAAACGATCCTGTTGAGAACAATTAAATGCTCATTGTATTTAAAAGTGTCACCAGACAGGATACTAATTAATATAATAATAATAGGCCTAATACAATTGTCTTTGTCTTTCTCCCATATGCAGGGAAGTGGTGGAGATTTCAACACATCAAAGAAAACCCATTTTACAGGCAATATTTAAGTTCCTCCTCCTACTTGGTGTGATGATGACTACATTCAGCTACATATCTGCAAACAGAGCAACATGGGCAGAATATCTGCAGTACAATTTGAATGGAACCAACAAGAATCAAAGCCCCCCCCTTTATCAAGTTGATCCAAACCAACCCTTCATTCAGTACCACCTGGCTTATCCAAGGAACTACCATTTTATCCTGGATGACACAGAGGTGTGTAGGTCCAACACTCCTTATGTGGTTCTGGTGGTTCCTGTGGCCCCCGGTAACAGGAAAGCTCGGGACGCTATCCGGAAAACGTGGGGCAATGAGACTCTGGTTCAGGGTGAGCTGATCCAGACTGTCTTCCTCCTGGGTCTCCCCAGCCATGGCAACATCACAGCGTTGCAGGAGGGTGTCAGCGAGGAGAACCTGCAGTACCATGACCTGATCCAGAGTGACTTCATAGACAGCTACATCAATCTGACCATCAAGACCATGGTGATTATGGACTGGCTAGCCACGCAGTGCCCTAAGGCGTCGTACGCCATGAAGATCGACTCGGATATGTTCCTAAATGTGGAGAATCTGGTGAGAATGTTAAAGGCACCAGGGATCCCCAAGAAGGAATACCTGACCGGCATGCTGATGTGGAACAGACCTGTAGTTCGCACTCGGTCCTCCAAATGGTATGTGCCTGAGGAGATGTACCCTGACCCTCTCTATCCAACCTACACCCTCGGTATGGGCTACCTTTTATCCATTGATCTGGCAAGACGGTTTGTGGATGTCTCAAAATTGATCAAACCCTTTAATATTGAAGATGCCTATATTGGCATGTGTATGAAAAAGTTAGGACTCCATCCCACTCAGGCCCCACACCCTGGCGACTTTAGAGCCTATCTCAATGTATACAATCGCTGTACATTCTCTCGGGTCATCACCTACATTCTCGGCACCTCAGAACAGCTAGTGACTTTCTGGACAGACTTAAAAAAGCCTGGCCCGCCATGTTAGCAGTGGGATATATATATAATAATATAATATAATATATATAGAAAATATTTTTGGAACATTTGCATTATTGACGTATTTCATCTGTGGTCGTTTGTTAGACTGTTACAAGAGACTGTTACTGTTACTGACACAAGATACAAGATATTTATTTGCCATTTGTACATTGGAATGCATGCTACCCATTCCCTTCCGCAGTAAATTAACAAAAAAGCAAAGTGACTGATAGATGGTATGAACATCTGTTGAATGTGACTTCATCACAACAGTGTTGTGTATTTATGTATGTATTCATTTTACCCCAAATAATCGAGAGATTTGGATCTCACACTTGACAATATTATTTTTATATATATATATAAATTATTATTTTTTTCCGATTAATTGTTCAGCCTTACTTCTGGTTGTGGCAGTTCCCCCAAAACTAATAAATAAAAAATACGTTGAATAAATTAATATTTAGTTTGCTTACTTTGTATGTCAATGGTGACCTATTCAAATGGTCAAATGGTCAATTAAAATGGTCAATTTTGCAGTTGTGGTGGAGTTACATAATTGACTTAGGAGAGACGTGGAGGACTTTTGCAGGTACAGTTCGCTAAGGTCCAAAGGGCCGGTAGAGAGCCAAGCTACAGCAGTTTCCGGCGGGGGAACCCATGCAGCGGATGGGTGTTGATGTTGTGGGGCCATTCCCACGCACAGCACGAGGAAATCGCGTTATACTCACCTCATGGACCATGGATTATTTCACGAAATGGCCAGAGGCCTATGCACTGCCGGACCAGGAGGCTGTTGTGAATGACCTGATTGAGGGGATGTTTAGCAGACTGGGGGTCCCTGAGTCCATCCATAGTGACCAGGGGAGAAATTTTGAATCCAAGGTTTTCTCCACCATGTGTGAGCGCCTGGGAACCACCAAAACCTGCACAACTCCCAGAGTGACGGGTTAGTGGAGAGGTTCAACCGTACTCTGGTGGAACAGTTATCCATCCTAACATCCACCCATCAGCTTGACTGGGATATGCACCTACCCCTGGTTCTCATGGCATGCCGCTCTGCGGTCCAGGACTCTACCTCGTGCACACCCGCCCTCCTCATGTTGGGCAGAGAAATGAGGACCCCTGCAGAGCTGGCCTTTGGACGACCCCCAGATACAACATCTGCGCCTGCACGACCCGACTACACCAGACAGATGCAGGATCGCTTGGACACCGCACATGCATACGCCCGGAGGAGAATGCAAAGTGTGGGTGTGCGGCAGAAGAGGAATTATGACATCTGTGCTAGGGGGCGACACTTTGCAGCTGGGGAGCTAATTTGGGTCTTCTCTCTGAAAGAAAGAAGGGCAGGTGTCCTAAACTGGACAGCCACTGGGTGGGACCATGTGTAGTCCTGGAGCGGGTAGGGGAGGTAGTCTATTAAGTGCAGTTTCCTATGCAGGGGTGCAAAGTGGCGCTGCATCGTGACCGACTAGCGCCCTACAGGGGCTCTGCATCACCTCAGGTGCCTGGGGGGACGCCCTAGTTTCCTGCTGCAACATCTTCTGAGGGAGGGGGGGTAGCAGCCAGCCCCAACAATGCAGGAGAGGCCCAATCTGCTTCCCCGGCTCCCAGCTCACCTCCTGGGGGGTGGGGGCAACACCAACCAGAGGCAAGGGGGAACCAACACCCACAGGGCTCCCAAGGAGGCGGAGGAGAGCTACGCTGAAGTTTAAAGACTTCGTCCTCGGGGTCGAGGACTTTAATAAGGGGGGGGTAGTGTAGCGTGTCAGTGTTAATAGTCATTTAATTACTTGACAGTTTAGTACAGTTGAGAGGGTGAGAGACCGCCCCTTCCGGGGGTGTGTGTGTGTTCCGGGGGCGCGAGGAGTACGAGTGTCAGTTGGTTCAAGTGTGGAAAAAGATCAACAAAGTTGTGGTTCTGTAAGGCGTGGCTGTGGCCGACAACAGTCGGGAATAAGGACATGGTTCGTACCTTGGAGTGATCTGTGATCTTTAATAACGGCGAACGCTACACTATGAACTCAATATAATTAGTTTACGAAACTTAGAAAACCTGTTAAATACAGATGACTGGGCATCATACAATGCAATCAAGAACTATACACTTACCTGTGTTAGAAATCCACGCAAAAGGAGGAGGCTCTCAGGTAGTTGACAAGCTTCATAATCGTCTCCAACTTTCCTTTGTCTTGGGAACTTTGAGAACGACATGCTGCCATCATTTACAATAACATGTGCAGGGCCGGATGGTGCCGGAGGAAGGAAGAAGCCGGAAGGGTGACCGGTCGCAGAAGTGGATCATTGATGGGGGAAGGCGCCCTGCCACACAGACATTGAGAGCTGGATTGATAACGATCACAAACGGGGTGTGGCAGGAAAATACTGGACAGGATGACGAGAATGACGAGAACCACGCGACGGCCAGGTGGAGTTTCAATGGGTTAAATAGGTGTTGGATCCGAGAAGCGGGAGACTTTTGGGAGGTCTACTGACAGGCAGTATGGTCTGTCGGGTGGGAATCTCGGGCTCTCTGTTCCATGGAATATTGTATTGAATATGTTTTGTATCTAAGCAGTCTTAATTACATCTTTTATGATTCTAAATTCTCTTTTGATTAGTTTGTTATGCAAGGGTCTTCTCCGTTTTCCCGGTTGGAGCACAGTTATTATGTGTTTCCAAGGAAATAGGGGAAAGATCTGAACACGACACTAAAAAGCTGCCAAGAGTTTGTTTGCCGATCTACGCGGTCACAGCTCTTCCCTGTCCTGGCCACAAAGTGGTGGAATGAACTCATGGATGTCAGGACTGCAGAGTCACCTCCCATCTTCCGCCGCAGGCTGAAAACTCACCTCTTCAGGAAACACTAGCAGGATCCTTCCTCCTAGCCCATCCTTTTTACTAACTTAGCCAACTTATTGTACTTTTACCTTATTGTACCTAAGCATATTGTACTTTTACCTGAGCACTGGTTCTGTTCTTGGAGACTTGTAAGGAATGAAATACACTTATGACAAAGTGAAATATGTTCAAATTGTACAAAAAAGATAGAACATGTGTCACGATCCAACCCAGCTCTTCACGCTCCTAGTCCTGGATCTCCGCTGGCTTCCTAGATCCGCGATGTCACGACTCCGTTCCAAGATGCCACTCCGTGTTTTCCCTGTCAGCCGTTTCCTACTCAACTGTTGTCAATCGCACCTCATTACCAAGTTGTATTTAAGCCGTGTCTGTTGTCTAGCTCATTGCTGGATCATCACCCCGATTTTCAAGCTAAGTTCATTGTTGTTCTGCCTATTGATCCGCCGAGTTCTGACCCTCACCTGGATAAACAACCTCGTTTTTGCCTTGCGTTTTTGTACCTCTGCCTCAACGCTCGACTACCTGTTACCGACCTCTGCTTGCCTTGACCACGTTTTGGATTCGCACTGTCTGTACCTCTGCCTTGGATCCGACATTAAAGCACCTGTACCATCTGACGTCTGTTCTTCCTGCTCTTGGGTCCCACCTACACCCGGCCGTGACAACATGTGTTAAATGTGAGTTTTTATCAGCATCATTGTATTAAATAGTTTGCAGTTTTTTGGGGAAGACTATAATAATCAGATGACCCTGAACATAATGGCCAATCATTTTCCAACCATCTATCGGCTATGAAGAAGTGTGGCCTGGTAGGCAGCGCAGCATGCGCATGTGCACAGCTTGACCACATAATTAGATTAGATTCGATTATATTGTCGGAATTGCGAAGAATGTGCCAATTCCACAACAAAATGCGTTTTATTGAACTGTGTAGAGCCGATGAATGGGAGTCGGAGGCGGCGTGTTTAGTATGGAACTCCACACTTTATTTTCCATTTAAGTTTCACAACAGGGGAAACACATCTGCTACTTGCTACTCCAGCTAGCACACCACAACAACAACAACACGGTACGCACTCTAACCGGTCCGTGGTGCAACACACACTAAACACAAACAGTGAATTATGTTCCCATCACGTTCCACCACAACTGAAGCTAAACAAAACGTTGCCTCAGCCAAGGCCGTTTTATTATGTTGGGTCACATAAACGACATCAACGTGATTTCCCCATACTCCTTGCAGGGTCAATTGGCTTTTCAAGATGATATGATCATGTATGTACTTACGTCGGTGTCCTTAATTGCGAATCTGAATACTAATTGTTGACGTTAAGGATGGCAGCTTCCTCATACGTTGCACTCGGAGAGAAATTGTTGGGACCGAGACGATGAACTGTTTAGCCCTTGGGCAAGGTTTATTTTTCTGCTCAGCCGAGCTAACTTAGAACAACACACACACCATATGAACATTTGCATCAGGTGAACACCCCCTCATTAACAAATGACACAAGCCTGCGTCCTTACTTAGCGCGTAACGCTTCAGTGCCTCACAGTGGTACTGCATTGGGTACAGAATACACCATACTGCGGGAGTATGGGGTGCGGGGGTCACTGTTGAGGGCCATCCAATCTCTGTACTCCCAAAGCAAGAGCTGTGTCCGGATTCTCGGTAGTAAGTCAGGTCTGTTCTCAGTGGGTGTTGGCGTCCGCCAGGGCTGTGCTTTGTCACCCATCCTGTTTGTGATTTTCATGGACAGGATTTCAAGGCGTAGTCATGGAGGGGAGGGGTTTCAGTATGGTGGGCTCAGGATTGAATCGCTGCTGTTTGCAGATGATGTGGTCCTGTTTGCGTCATCAGTATGTGACCTTCAGCACTCACTGGATCGGTTTGCAGCGGAATGTGAAGCGGCTGGGATGAGGATCAGCACCTCCAAATCTGAGGCCATGGTTCTTAGCAGGAAACCGGTGGATTGTCTACTCCAAGTAGGGAGGGAGTCCTTATCCCAAGTGAAGGAGTTCAAGTATCTCGGGGTCTTGTTCTCGAGTGAGGGGAGGATGGTGCGTGAGATTGACAGGAGAATAGGTGCAGTGGGAGCGGTATTGGGTGCACTTTGGCGCACCGTTGTAACCAAAAGAGAGCTGAGCCAGAAGGCAAAGCTCTCGATCTACCGATCAGTCTTCGTTCCTACCCTCACCTATGGCCATGAGCAATGGGTAATGACCGAAAGGACGAGATCGCGAATACAAGCGGCCAAAATGAGTTTCCTCAGGAGGGTGGCTGGTATCTCCCTGAGGGATAGGGTGAGAAGCTCAGTCACTCGTGAGAGACTCGGAGTAGAGCCGCAGCTCCTTCGCGTAGAAAGGAGCCAGTTGAGGTGGTTCGGGCATCTAGTAAGGATGCTTCCTGGTCGCCTCCCGAGGGAGGTTTTCCAGGCACATCCAACTGGGAAGAGACCACGGGGCAGACCGAGGTACAGGTGGGGTGATTACATCTCCACACTGGCCTGGGAACGCCTCGGGATCCCCCAGTCAGAGCTAGTCGATGTTGCCAGGGAGAGGGAAGTTTGGAGTCCCCTGCTGAAGCTGCTACCTCCGCGACCCGATTGCGGATAAGCGGGAGAAGATGGATGGATACAGAATAGACATAATATATATATATATATATATATATATATATATATATATATATATATATATATAACAACTGAGGACATTTGCAGACATTTCACTTAACACTAATGTACATGGAAATCTGGAAATCTGACATGAATGACATGACAAATCATAAGCGAAGGCCATGCTTTTCCACTAAAACCTAAGTAATTTGCAACACCCTTGTAATGTCCATGTTCACCAAATAATGTGCACATACTGTACATTATTTATATTCATACATGTTTTCTCCCTGCCAAAAATGAGTTGTGCTGGTGAACTACTGGGGTACTACTTATACTAAAACGAATACTTCCACTGACCAAGTCGATTCCAGTGGCAACTCCTGAGCTGGCCACTTGGTGGTGTGAGGGAGAGGATGTATTCACACGCAGAGAAAAATGTTGACACTGTTACTAAAATAACACCGTCATTTAGAGAAAGAAGAATTAGAGTCCTTATTGTTAAGTGTAAGTGTTAATATGTCTGTATGTAACTGCACTATAACTGTTCCGCAGTAAGAGGGCGCTATAGGCGTAAGGAGGCGCAGCTATTGTAGCTGACGTCAGGTGTCAGATATAAGGGATTGTTCCCCCCCCTTCTATCTCTCTCTCTCTAGCTCTCACGGAGAGCGGGTCAAGTGGTGCAATGCATATATGGAAATAAACCACGCCAGTTAAGGCTAAATAAGACCTCGTCGTCATGACTGGTTTCTTGCTGCACATGTGACTCTGTCAACAGGTTATGGGCCCAGATCACGTAAGAGCAAAAGAACGATAGGTAGTTAGCTGAAAAGTGTAGGCCAGTTTAGCGGCGGGAGAACCGCGTGACACTAAAGCTAAGCTACAACCAAAAGATGGCGACCAGAGGCAGAAGCAAGTGGCCCACGTTTGACGGAAGGGCAGAAGAATACGAGCTCTGGGAAGAGCGGATGTTGTGCTGTATGCACGGATTGGGGCTGAAAAAGACAATTTTGACGGGCCTCACGGGAGACATAACGGAGGCCGCGCAAGCCCTGGATACTAAGCTGAACGCCGACGCATACTGCGAGCTAGCACCACTCCTAGACAACACAAGCTTGGGGCTGATATTCCGGGACACAAAGGACAAAGGCCGAGAGAGTCTAAAAGTGTTAAGAGAACACTACATCGGCAAAGGTAGGCCCCGGATTGTATCCCTGTATATAACATTGACCGCGCTGAAGAAAGCTAGCACAGAGACCGTGACTGAATACGTCATCAGGGCGGAGCAGATCATCACTGCGCTCAAAAGTGCAGGAGAAGCACCGAGTGATGGACTAATGATGGCGATGGTTATGAGGGGACTACCGGAGATGTATAAACCGTTCACACTGTTGGTGACGCACGGTTCAGCGGACATGTCGCTGGGGGAGTTCAAGGCCAAGTTGCGGAACTTCGAGGCCTCAGAAGACTCAGACCCGGTCGCCGAGGAGGCGGGAGAAAGGGTAATGAAGGCCCGGGCAGCGCCAAAGAAAAAGACCGGACCCCCGACGGAGATGGCGTGTTGGCGTTGTGGAGAAAAGGGTCACCGAAAGGATAACTGCACAAAAACTGTTTGGTGTAGTTTCTGCAAAACTTCGGGACACGCAGACAGAGTGTGTAGAAAGAAGCGCGAACAGAGCGCTCGGTACGCGCACGTGCAAGATGGCGGCTGTGGACAAGATGGCGGCAGCGGTGGACGTGAGGCGAGTCGAGACGACGCCCGGAGAGGAGCGGGGAAAGAGGACTTCACCTTCGGGGCGCAGACAGCATACGCCAGCCGGTCAGCGCAGCAGCAGCAGGCCCAAAGGAAGGGACTGATCGTGGACACAGGTGCGTCGTCCCACATTATCAACGACAGGAGCCGATTCAAGAACTTTGACAGCACCTTCGAGCCGGAGAGACACAGCATGGAGCTGGCAGACGGGAAGCGCACTTTCGGGTTGGCGCACGGGAGAGGAGACGCACAGGTATGCCTCATAGACAGTGAGGGGCGCCGGTGTACAGTGACGTTGAAGAACGCCCTCTACATACCCTCGTTCCCCCAAGAACTATTCTCTGTAAAATCTGCTACTGCAAATGGTGCCAAGGTGTTCTTCAATGAAGGTAACGATGTTCTTGTGAAGCCTGACGGTACGAGATTTAACATTGAGGTGTACAAGAGAATGTATTATCTACTAACAGAATGTAATGAAAATGATGTGTGTAATGTCAGTCATGATATTCAGACATGGCATGAGATCATGGGTCATTGTAATTACGAGGACATACTGAAGCTGCAGGCGGTAACAGTAGGCATGCACATTAACGGTGAAAAGCATAGACCTAACAAAGAATGTGATGTGTGTATAAAGGGAAAGTTCACTCAAACAAGGAACAGAGGTCCCACAGAAAAAGTAAAGACACCACTTGAGCTAGTTAACACAGATCTAGCCGGCCCAGTGAATAATGAGTCCATAGGCGGCTTTAAATATATGCAGTCTTTCACAGATGTGTGTACAGGGGCAGTGTTTGTCTACTTTCTCAAAGCAAAGAGTGACGCACTTCAGGCCACAGAGAAATTCCTTGCAGATGTGGCTCCGTATGGCAGCGTAAAGTGCCTGAGGTCCGACAACGGAACGGAGTTCACAAATAGAGAGTTTCAGTCACTGCTGAGAAGGAACAAGATCAGACACGAGACGTCCTGTCCTTACTCCCCGCACCAAAACGGGATAGCTGAGAGGGAAGGGCGCACTCTCTTCGAAATGGCTAGGTGTAAGCTAATAGATGGTAACTTACCTAAGAGTCTATGGCATTATGCGGTCCAAGAAGCAGCTTACACTAGAAATCGGTGTTTTAACAAGCACACGGGCACCACCCCATATACAGCACTGACAGGAAAAAGGTGTGATCTAGCCAGGATGCACAAGTTTGGGTCAGTATGTTATGCTTACCAACAGGACAGAGGAAAACTCGAGTCCAGGTGTGAGAAAGGACTTTTTGTAGGGCATGACAAGGGCAGCCCCGCTTTTCTAGTCTATTATCCCGGTAAGGGGAAAGTGCAAAAGCACAGATTAGTAAAGTTTGTCACAAAGACAACATGTGAGAACGAGACACAGACACAGGAGCCAGAGCTGGACTCCAGAGTAGGGTGTGAGAAAAGAGAGACGCCACAGCCTAGTGTACTGAGCACAGACATGGAGACAGACAGTCAACAGCCACCGGAGGATGATGGCGAGAAGCACCCTAGGGTGACGCCACGTGCCTCATGCAGTGGGAGATATCCCCCCCGGGAACATAAACCCCCAAAGTATCTGAAAGACTATGCCCAGAGAGAAAGTGACGAGGATGACAGTACACTTACCAGTATAGATTACTGCTACAGAGTAGTGAGTGGTGTACCTCAGACCTTTAAAGAGGCCATGATATCCCCTGAGTCAGGAAAATGGGAGAGAGCGATGGATGAGGAGATGAGGTCCCTGGAGGACAATCATACTTTTACTCTAACAAAGTTACCCGAGGGTAGACAAGCAGTGGGAGGCAAGTGGGTGTACTCAATCAAGGAGGGTATTGAAGGGCACGACAGGTACAAGGCCAGGTTTGTAGCTAAAGGCTACAGTCAGAGGGAAGGAATAGACTACGGTGAGACATTCTCCCCTACAGCTAATCTGACCAGTGTACGGGTAGTTATGCAGAAGGCAGCCGAAGACGACTTGATTTTACACCAGATGGATGTGAAGACAGCCTACCTGCACGCACCCATTGACAGGGACATATATATTTACATTTACATTTACATTTAGGGCATTTGGCAGACGCTTTTATCCAAAGCGACTTACAAGGTGTACATTAGTTGAAGCAGACAATAGCATAACACTGGGGTACGCAAACATATAAATACAGCAGTTCACAAGTATTCCTATTGACAAGATGAATAACACAATTTCGTACTGCTAGGTCACCTGCTTAAGTAGCTGTGATAAGAGCGTGTTAACAACATTAAGGACATACACTTGCTAACATATACAACATGCTAAGAGCTATTAATGTCAGGACTTAAGCAAGTTTAGGGGTTTCACAAAGGAGAGTCCAGGTGGACTCTGAACAGGTGGGTCTTGAGTCTCTTGCGGAAGCTGGCGAGGGACTCTGCCGTCCTGACATGAGACGGGAGTTCATTCCACCACTGTGGGGCCAGAGCCGTGAAGAGCTGGGTTTTGGACGAGCGATGTTTGGTTGACCTTAGTGAAGGTCGAACAAGTCGCCTGGCAGAAGTTGAGCGGAGCGCTCTGGCTGGGATGTAGGGTTTGACCAACGCCTGGAGGTAGGCCGGGGCAGTTCCATTGACTGCCCTAAAGGTCAGCACCAGAATCTTGAATTTGATGCGAGCAGTTACCGGAAGCCAGTGGAGTTCGCGGAAGAGAGGGGTCACGTGGGAGAATTTCGGTAGGTTGAATACCAGGCGTGCTGCTGCGTTCTGGATGCGTTGGAGGGGCTTGGTTGCAGAGGCGGGGAGTCCCGCCAGGAGAGAGTTGCAGTAGTCGAGGCGGGTGATGACGAGCGCTTGGACCAGGATCTGCGCCGCTTCACGTGTGAGGAAGGGCCGGATCCTGCGGATGTTGTAGAGGGCAATTCTGCAAGATCGGGCCACCGCGGTGACGTTGGCATTGCAGGACAGCTGGTCATCTACCACCACACCAAGGTCTCTTGTTGTGGTTGAGGGGGAGACTTGGGTGTTCTCGATGGTGACCAGTAGGTCCATCTGAGGGCAGTCTTTCCCCGGTATGAAGAGGAGCTCAGTCTTGTCAAGGTTGAGCTTCAGGTGGTTGGTGGCTGTCCATCTGCTGATGTCGGCCAGGCATTTCGAGATGCGTGTTGCTATTTGGGTTTCTGAGGGGGGAAAGGAGAGAAACAGTTGAGTGTCATCCGCATAGCAGTGATAGGAGAAGCCATGAGATGCGATTACAGAGCCTAGCGATTTAGTGTAAAGAGAAAACAGAAGAGGTCCCAATACTGAGCCTTGAGGAACTCCGGTGTCCAGGGTGCAGGGTTTGGACAGGGAACCGTTCCATGTGACCTGATAAGTCCGATCTGCGAGGTAGGAGGTGAACCAGGATAACGCAGTTCCAGCGATTCCAAGCTCGGCGAGAGTGGAGAGGAGGATCTGGTGGTTCACTGTGTCGAACGCCGCAGACAGGTCGAGAAGGATCAGTACCGATGAGAGGGACGAGCTTCTGGCATCACGAAGAGACTCTGTCACTGCGAGCAGTGCCGTCTCCGTGGAGTGCGCAGCCTTGAAGCCTGACTGGTGAGGGTCGAGGAGGTTGTTCTGGGAGAGATAGGAAGAAAGTTGTGAGGAGACAGCCCGTTCAAGGGTTTTGGACAGGAATGATAGGAGAGATACCGGTCTGTAGTTTTGGACATCAGTGATGTCTAGGGATGGTTTCTTGAGGAGCGGCTTGATTCTGGCAGTCTTGAAGGCTGCCGGAAACAGGCCTGCCTCAAGGGAGATGTTGATTTGGGATGTAAGGAAGGGAAGGATATATGGAACAACCTGAAGGTTACGAGAAGAAAGGAGGGAAGCTAGTATGTAAGCTACAAAAATCCATTTACGGCCTGAAACAGTCTGGGCGAAATTGGAACGAGATGCTTCATACATGTCTAATCGAAGACCACTTCATACAGAACCCAGTAGACCCCTGTGTTTACACAAAGGAGTCAAAAGAGGCAGGGAAAGTGATAATTGTGATTTGGGTGGATGATTTGATCATCGCAGCAGACAACACTAGAAACCTAGAGCAGGTGAAAGGTATGCTCTCCACCAGATTCAAGATGAAGGACCTGGGCAGGTTAAAACATTTTCTAGGCATGGACTTCGAACAGTCTGCCAGGTGTGTAAAATATTGCCTGTTATGTAATATTGACCGCCATGTTCTTTTGATGTTTTGAATTGTTATTTTTTCTTGGAAAAGTTGTACAGTATACACGTCATTCATAAGTGGGAGTGTTAAGTGTAAGTGTTAATATGTCTGTATGTAACTGCACTATAACTGTTCCGCAGTAAGAGGGCGCTATAGGCGTAAGGAGGCGCAGCTATTGTAGCTGACGTCAGGTGTCAGATATAAGGGATTGTTCCCCCCCCTTCTATCTCTCTCTCTCTAGCTCTCACGGAGAGCGGGTCAAGTGGTGCAATGCATATATGGAAATAAATCACGCCAGTTAAGGCTAAATAAGACCTCGTCGTCATGACTGGTTTCTTGCTGCACATGTGACTCTGTCAACACTTATCGCCAGTGTCGTTTTTGCTCTGCTACGAATTCAGTTGCGTTCTTTTGTGACGTCACGACGAAGGGGCACCGGCGGCGAGGAGTGTGTGTGTGTGTGTGTGTGTGTGTGTGTGTGTGTGTGTGTGGGTGTGTGGGTGTGTGGGTGTGTGACAAATGCGCTCTCTCTGAGCCGCTATAAATGTAACGTTCTTCTTTGGCCAAATATGTACCTTACCTACTGTATGTGTGTGTAAAGAATGCTGATATGGGATATGAAACATAACCAGTAGTCAATGTGCAAGCAGCCAGAATGGTGAATTTATGTTACTCTGTTGAATTCATATATTTGGCCTTGATGGCTCAGGTTGAACACACATGGATAAGGCAAATCAACACACACACACACACACACACACACACACACACACACACACACACACACACACACACACACACACACACACACACACATCCTCCAGTTTACATAGTATCACCAACCATCTGCTGAACAGCATGCGTCATTTTCACCTCAACTATTGATCTAGTGGTTGGTCAAATAGGATACAGGTGGATTCCACCACACCCTTCCTTGCTTTACAGGTCAAACACATCCATAGCGTTGGCTGCAGGTGGCTATAGGTGCAAGGTGGGAGCAGAGACGCACTTTTCGTGAAGTTTGGTTCAGACTATATAGGCTACCTGAGAGATGAAGGAAGATTCGGGTGAGAAGGACGTGGAGAGGTTAGTAAAAGCTGTAAACGATCCACCGTTTCACTCGCAATTTAAAAAAAGATAGCGACAGTCGATCACCTGTATCCACAGTCAACCGTTGTTTTAATTAATTAATGTTGTCATGTCGGTTGTCATTCTCCAACACGCATTCTGATAACCACAGCCTTTCAAGTGAATTACCGTCTGGTCTAATATTGAAATAACATGGTAAAACAAATATGTAGTAAACCTCTTAAGTAAAAAATTAAATAAGCGGAACGAGGCAATCTATATTTACATTTACATTTACATTTAGGACATTTGGCAGACGCTTTTATCCAAAGCGACGAGTACATTTGTTGAAGTAGACAATAGCATAACGCTGAGGTACGCAAACATAAAAATAGAGCAGTTCACAAGCATTCAAATTAACAAGATGAATAACACAATTTCGTACTGCCAGGTCACAATATACACAATAAAAAAAAGTAATACAAATACTAATAAAGTGATTGATGGATGATATGTACATGTGTTGAATTGTGCAAAAAGCATTTTAAAGCATTTTAAAGTGCCAGTAGTGCAGCAGCATCATGAATCCAATGCAGTACAGTGCAGTACAGTGCAGTAACTGTAATGAGTCATTTTGCAAAGTACAATAGTGTAATGTCAACGACAATGTTATGATAGTGGCAGCAGCCCTAGTTCAGTAGGCACACTGCATGTGAATAAAAACGATCCTGTTGAGAACAATTAAATGCTCATTGTATTTAAAAGTGTCACCAGACAGGATACTAATTAATATAATAATAATAGGCCTAATACAATTGTCTTTGTCTTTCTCCCATATGCAGGGAAGTGGTGGAGATTTCAACACATCAAAGAAAACCCATTTTACAGGCAACATTTAAGTTCCTCCTCCTACTTGGTGTGATGATGACTACATTCAGCTACATATCTGCAAACAGAGCAACATGGGCAGAATATCTGCAGTACAATTTGAATGGAACCAACAAGAATCAAAGCCCCCCCTTTATCGAGTTGATCCAAACCAACCCTTCATTCAGTACCACCTGGCTTATCCAAGGAACTACCATTTTATCCTGGATGACACAGAGGTGTGTAGGTCCAACACTCCTTATGTGGTTCTGGTGGTTCCTGTGGCCCCCGGTAACAGGAAAGCTCGGGACGCTATCCGGAAAACGTGGGGCAATGAGACTCTGGTTCAGGGTGAGCTGATCCAGACTGTCTTCCTCCTGGGTCTCCCCAGCCATGGCAACATCACAGCGTTGCAGGAGGGTGTCAGCGAGGAGAACCTGCAGTACCATGACCTGATCCAGAGTGACTTCATAGACAGCTACATCAATCTGACCATCAAGACCATGGTGATTATGGACTGGCTAGCCACGCAGTGCCCTAAGGCGTCGTACGCCATGAAGATCGACTCGGATATGTTCCTAAATGTGGAGAATCTGGTGAGAATGTTAAAGGCACCAGGGATCCCCAAGAAGGAATACCTGACCGGCATGCTGATGTGGAACAGACCTGTAGTTCGCACTCGGTCCTCCAAATGGTATGTGCCTGAGGAGATGTACCCTGACCCTCTCTATCCAACCTACACCCTCGGAATGGGCTACCTTTTATCCATTGATCTGGCAAGACGGTTTGTGGATGTCTCAAAATTGATCAAACCCTTTAATATTGAAGATGCCTATATTGGCATGTGTATGAAAAAGTTAGGACTCCATCCCACTCAGGCCCCACACCCTGGCGACTTTAGAGCCTATCTCAATGTATACAATCGCTGTACATTCTCTCGGGTCATCACCTACATTCTCGGCACCTCAGAACAGCTAGTGACTTTCTGGACAGACTTAAAAAAGCCTGGCCCGCCATGTTAGCAGTGGGATATATATATAATAATATAATATAATATATATAGAAAATATTTTTGGAACATTTGCATTATTGACGTATTTCATCTGTGGTCGTTTGTTAGACTGTTACAAGAGACTGTTACTGTTACTGACACAAGATACAAGATATTTATTTGCCATTTGTACATTGGAATGCATGCTACCCATTCCCTTCCGCAGTAAATTAACAAAAAAGCAAAGTGACTGATAGATGGTATGAACATCTGTTGAATGTGACTTCATCACAACAGTGTTGTGTATTTATGTATGTATTCATTTTACCCCAAATAATCGAGAGATTTGGATCTCACACTTGACAATATTATTTATATATATATATATAAATTATTATTTTTTTCCGATTAATTGTTCAGCCTTACTTCTGGTTGTGGCAGTTCCCCCAAAACTAATAAATAAAAAATACGTTGAATAAATTAATATTTAGTTTGCTTACTTTGTATGTCAATGGTGACCTATTCAAATGGTCAAATGGTCAATTAAAATGGTCAATTTTGCAGTTGTGGTGGAGTTACATAATTGACTTAGGAGAGACGTGGAGGACTTTTGCAGGTACAGTTCGCTAAGGTCCAAAGGGCCGGTAGAGAGCCAAGCTACAGCAGTTTCCGGCGGGGGAACCCATGCAGCGGGTGGGTGTTGATGTTGTGGGGCCATTCCCACGCACAGCACGAGGAAATTGCGTTATACTCACCTCATGGACCATGGATTATTTCACTAAATGGCCAGAGGCCTATGCACTGCCGGACCAGGAGGCTGTTGTGAATGACCTGATTGAGGGGATGTTTAGCAGACTGGGGGTCCCTGAGTCCATCCATAGTGACCAGGGGAGAAATTTTGAATCCAAGGTTTTCTCCACCATGTGTGAGCGCCTGGGAACCACCAAAACCTGCACAACTCCCCTCCACTCCCAGAGTGACGGGTTAGTGGAGAGGTTCAACCGTACTCTGGTGGAACAGTTATCCATCCTAACATCCACCCATCAGCTTGACTGGGATATGCACCTACCCCTGGTTCTCATGGCATGCCGCTCTGCGGTCCAGGACTCTACCTCGTGCACACCCGCCCTCCTCATGTTGGGCAGAGAAATGAGGACCCCTGCAGAGCTGGCCTTTGGACGACCCCCAGATACAACATCTGCGCCTGCACGACCCGACTACACCAGACAGATGCAGGATCGCTTGGACACCGCACATGCATACGCCCGGAGGAGAATGCAAAGTGTGGGTGTGCGGCAGAAGAGGAATTATGACATCTGTGCTAGGGGGCGACACTTTGCAGCTGAGGAGCTAATTTGGGTCTTCTCTCTGAAAGAAAGAAGGGCAGGTGTCCTAAACTGGACAGCCACTGGGTGGGACCATGTGTAGTCCTGGAGCGGGTAGAGGAGGTAGTCTATCAGGTGCAGTTTCCTATGCAGGGGTGCAAAGTGGCGCTGCATCGTGACCGACTAGCGCCCTACAGGGGCTCTGCATCACCTCAGGTGCCTGGGGGGACGCCCTAGTTTCCTGCTGCAACATCTTCTGAGGGAGGGGGGGTAGCAGCCAGCCCCAACAATGCAGGAGAGGCCCAATCTGCTTCCCCGGCTCCCAGCTCACCTCCTGGGGGGTGGGGGCAACACCAACCAGAGGCAAGGGGGAACCAACACCCACAGGGCTCCCAAGGAGGCGGAGGAGAGCTACGCTGAAGTTTAAAGACTTCGTCCTCGGGGTCGAGGACTTTAATAAGGGGGGGGTAGTGTAGCGTGTCAGTGTTAATAGTCATTTAATTACTTGACAGTTTAGTACAGTTGAGAGGGTGAGAGACCGCCCCTTCCGGGGGTGTGTGTGTGTTCCGGGGGCGCGAGGAGTACGAGTGTCAGTTGGTTCAAGTGTGGAAAAAGATCAACAAAGTTGTGGTTCTGTAAGGCGTGGCTGTGGCCGACAACAGTCGGGAATAAGGACATGGTTCGTACCTTGGAGTGATCTGTGATCTTTAATAGCGGCGAACACTACACTATGAACTCAATATAATTAGTTTACGAAACTTAGAAAACCTGTTAAATACAGATGACTGGGCATCATACAATGCAATCAAGAACTATACACTTACCTGTGTTAGAAATCCACGCAAAAGGAGGAGGCTCTCAGGTAGTTGACAAGCTTCATAATCGTCTCCAACTTTCCTTTGTCTTGGGAACTTTGAGAACGACATGCTGCCATCATTTACAATAACATGTAATTCCTCCGGATGGTGCCGGAGGAAGGAAGAAGCCGGAAGGGTGACCGGTCGCAGAAGTGGATCATTGATGGGGGAAGGCGCCCTGCCACACAGACATTGAGAGCTGGATTGATAACGATCACAAACGGGGTGTGGCAGGAAAATACTGGACAGGATGACGAGAATGACGAGAACCACGCGACGGCCAGGTGGAGTTTCAATGGGTTAAATAGGTGTTGGATCCGAGAAGCGGGAGACTTTTGGGTGGTCTACTGACAGGCAGTATGGTCTGTCGGGTGGGAATCTCGGGCTCTCTGTTCCATGGAATATTGCATTGAATATGTTTTGTATCTAAGCAGTCTTAATTACATCTTTTATGATTCTAAATTCTCTTTTGATTAGTTTGTTATGCAAGGGTCTTCTCCGTTTTCCCGGTTGGAGCACAGTTATTATGTGTTTCCAAGGAAATAGGGGAAAGATCTGAACACGACACTAAAAAGCTGCCAAGAGTTTGTTTGCCGATCTACGCGGTCACAGCTCTTCCCTGTCCTGGCCACAAAGTGGTGGAATGAACTCATGGATGTCAGGACTGCAGAGTCACCTCCCATCTTCCGCCGCAGGCTGAAAACTCACCTCTTCAGGAAACACTAGCAGGATCCTTCCTCCTAGCGCATCCTTTTTACTAACTTAGCCAACTTATTGTACTTTACCTTATTGTACCTAAACATATTGTACTTTTACCTGAGCACTGGTTCAGTTCTTGGAGACTTGTAAGGAATGAAATACACTTCTGGTGACAAAAGCGTCTGCTAAATGACTAATGTAATTTCATGTAATGAAGACAAAGTGAAATATGTTCAAATTGTACAAAGAAGATAGAACATGTGTCAAGTCAAGTCAAGTCAAGTCAAGTTTATTGTCACTTCACAGTTTACAGTTTAGTATAAAGCAGTGATGTGAAATTCTTGTGTGCAATACCCGACGACAGACAGCAGTTATAGAATAAGATAAAAATAGATAAAAATAGATAAAAATAGAATAAAAAATAGAATAAAAAATAGAATAAGGAATATAAAATAAAAATAAAAAATGCAATTTATAAAATGCAAAAATCAGCACAGAAAAGAGCAATATATATATAAATCAATGTAATAAAATATACATTGTTATATGTTATACACCCTTGTTCAGCAGCCTGATGGCCTGACTGTGGAAGCTATCTCTAAGCCTATTTGTACGACACTTGATACTGCGGTATCGCCTGCCTGACGGTAATAGTGAGTAAAGTTCGTGGCTGGGGTGGGCAATGTCTTTTATAATTCTTTTGGCCTTGGCCACGCACCGCTGGTTGTAAATGTCCAGGAGGATCCAGTCACGATCCAACCCAGCTCTTCACGCTCCTAGTCCTGGATCTCCGCTGGCTTCCTAGATCCGCGATGTCACGACTCCGTTCCAAGATGCCACTCCGTGTTTTCCCTGTCAGCCGTTTCCTACTCAACTGTTGTCAATCGCACCTCATTACCAAGTTGTATTTAAGCCGTGTCTGTTGTCTAGCTCATTGCTGGATCATCACCCCGATTTTCAAGCTAAGTTCATTGTTGTTCTGCCTATTGATCCGCCGAGTTCTGACCCTCACCTGGATAAACAACCTCGTTTTTGCCTTGCGTTTTTGTACCTCTGCCTCAACCCTCGACTACCTGTTACCGACCTCTGCTTGCCTTGACCACGTTTTGGATTCGCCCTGTCTGTATATATAGATATAGATATATCTATATATATCTATATAAATATAGATATATCTATATCTATATATCTATATATATTAATATATATATGGATATACAATTCAGTATTTATATACTGCATATGTATTATTAGGGTTTTTTTCATACGACTTATATATATATATATATATATATAATAAATACAGTAAAGATCTGTCAATAATCAGTCCTGTAACTTTAGGCCAACTTTTAATTGTTAAACAAAACAAAATAATGAACTGGGCTGTAAATATGTGCTTAATATGTGTACATTAATATGTGCCCTAACCCAGCCTCAGTGACTCACCTGGGCTTTCTTCTTGGGGGGGGCGACTAAAACACAAATCTAAACAGACCGGTAACATGTATAGCATAGGTAGGTAGTATATAGTGTTGTTTATAGTATAGTATTATAGTAATGAATACTGCGGGAGGGAATGGGGAGTAAGCATTCCATTGAACTTGTTGCCAATGGCAAATAAAACATCTTTAATCTTGAATCTTGAACATAGGACCCTTCTTTCAGGAGTGGGGAACCTAAAACCCGGGGAACATCAAACCCTATTTCAGGAGGTAGATATAGGACCTGGGAACATGGGACCTGGGAACATTGGACCCAGGGAACATAGGACCCGGTGAACATAGGACGCAGGGGAACATAGGATCCGGGGAACATAGGACCCAGGGAACATAGGACGCATGGGAACATAGGACCCGGGGAACATTGGACCCAGGGAACATAAGACCCAGGGAACATAGGACCCGGGGAACATAGGACCAAGGGAACATAACACCCAGGGAACATAGGACCCGGGGAACATAGGACCCGGGAAACATAGGACCCAGGAAACATAGGGCCCGGGGAACATAGGACTCGGGGAACATAGGATCCAGGGAACATAGGACCCGTGGGAACATAGGACCCAGGGAACATAGGACCCGGTGAACATAGGTCTCGGGGAACATATGACCCGGTGAACATAGGACCCGTGGGAACATAGGACCCAGGGAACATAGGATCCATGGGAACATAGGACCCAGGGAACATAGGACCTAGGGAACATAGGACCCAGGGAACATAGGACCCGGGGAACATTGAACCCGGGGAACATAGGGATGCCCCCAAACGTATGACCTTGTTCCAGCTTCTTAGTGCCCTCAGACTGGTTATGTGTTGTGTGTGTTCCCAGTGAACTGAAAGCTAATTAAAATCAGTTGGAAAATGTCACCTCGGCCACCTTGTAGCCTGTTACAACCACATTTCAAACATTGCCTAATTTAGAAAGCAACAAACTAATTTATGCAACTTGGTTTCCTAATTAGTCATAGGCATAGAGAGAAGGGATGACAAGATATTTTTGTAGTTTTTGCCTATGTGCTATTGTTACGGCATGTGGTGCCTTCGGGTGGCACTGTGGGCCTTGTTCCCGGTTACAGGTCAGAGCCCCGCCCTGCTCCAGAACCAGGATCCGGACTCAGCCCCACCAATCACCAATCACCGCCACCTGCTAGTTTTGTGGTGTATAAAGGCTCCTTGTTTTATGCAGCTCACCCTCTTTAGTTTGACACCCTCACGGCATGCACGTCCCTACGGTGGTTAGGATAGGTAAGGTCCAGGTCTTCGGGACAGTTGAGACAGAGGCCTCTTTACATTTTCACCACGTAGGTAACTCATTGTTAATTACCCTAGGTTAGAGGGGGTATGCCACCCATGTACGTTTTGATAGAGTAGTGTGTTTGGTCAACGCTTGTTGCCACTGCTGCTATATGGAATTTGGGAGAGGGAACTTAGTGTTCCTTTTTCCCCTAGCTTTGTGAAGTTCTTTTTGATTTGGCATACTTCCACCAGGTCCCTAGGCCTGGTTCCTGAGTATTTATTTGATTGTATCCTGTGTCTGTGTCCTTTGTTGTTCTCACCAATACACTTATTGAACTTTGACCCCTGTGTTGACTCCGTTCTTGCTCCGGCTGGTCAAACACGCTTGGACATCTCGGGCTTCTCTCATTCGTGGGTCATCAATGAACTCATTTTTAAAATTTGAAATGGCATTAAATACATTCGGCCTATTTAGAAAAACAGGACACAGCCACTGCTTGCGTGGATATTGTCTCGATGTGAATGATAAAAAGCTATAACTATTGTTAACATTGCTGCATTATATGAAATACACACTCAAAATCATATATGTGAAACTGTATCAAGAACAGAGTCTACAGGGTTATTATAAAAAGTGCTTTAATATGGTTTAACACCTTTCAACATAAACAGCATGACATACAAACAAGTTTTTGCTTTCACATAATGCAGTTTTTCAGGAGTTTGTTTCTGAATAAATGAAAGCCAATGAATGTTATGCAAAACTGTCTAATGCTAACACCCAAATGGTAACATATTTATAAACTTACATTGAGATCTGTATTTACACTTAAATAAAAACTACACAGAAAAAACATAAAAGAATAGTAATGCATTTTTCCATCCAACATCAACATGTTTATATTCAGTAGGCCTACCAGTGTCAGAATATTACCTCTTCTATTCTGTAGTATTCTGTGTAGTGTCATTCATTTTTGATGGGGAATTTAAAAAACTGTGTGAATCTTATGAAACCAACTATATATTTTTTTCTAAAAAACCTGTGACCAAATAAGTTGACTTTCAAAGGTTATTTTTGCTGAACATCCTAATAATAACTTTAATGCTGAAGACTCCCTATAATTCAAACCATAACTCATAATTAGGACCTCCTCTGAAACCCTGATGCATGCGTCTCCTCATCATCCTGCTCTACATCTGTAGCCTGCTGCCGTGTTTCCTGCATTACAAAACCATTAATAAATGCTAGTTAACGCCAACATCAGTTGTCATTCTTCCACCATAGTGGAAAGGCTGGTGACCTTAAGGCAGCTGGGCAGGTTTTCAGTTTAAATCAACTTAGCTACTGGCTAGTTAGTTTACCATCTATTTACTTACACTCTGGATGGTGAAAACGCTTTAAATGTCTCTTCCCTTTTTTGGTTGCATGACGCAAAGTACAAAACATGTTGGCAGGTACAAAATTACATTATGTGTGCTGTAGCGTAAAGGGAGTTAGTCGTCAAGGTAGTTAGTCTTCGCCCATGGTTAAGTATGGACTGACAGACCGATAACTTACCGTTGTCATTCTGGCAGAAGGTCAATATGACGTGAGCCTTCAGATAGCCCCTTCCATTTCAGCCAATCAAATGCTAGTGTAGCCAAACTAAGATTGGTCAGATACATACAGATAATGTCTCTGAATAACAAGTCTCATTGTGATGAAGATGATTGCAGAGAAGACACCGGGCTGATCTGTTGCTGTGTATTCCCTTTCCAAACTGTAAAACAGTGATAGGGGCAGTCAACACATGGAAAGAGGTAACGGAATCCTCTGGCCTCCCTTTACAAACATCAAGATTTGATGTTTGATTTGACATATGCAACAAGTACAATGGAATGCTTACTCTCCATTCCCTCCCGCAGTATGAACTGTCTAAAACACTATACTATGAACAATACTGTACTCAATAAAGAGAACAGTAAAAACAACAATAAAGTGACTGATGGATGATGTGTTGAATTGTGCAAAAAGCTTTTTAAAGCTTTTTAAAGTGTGAGGAGTGCAGCAGCATCATGAATAGGCCTACAGTGCAGTGTAGTACAGTAACTGTAATGAGTCCAGGAGCAAATAACAAATCTCAAATGTATTATACAGTATATTAAATATAATCACCTTACAATCCAATCAAATCAACACACTTGATAACCTATCGTATAGTGGATTCGTTTGTATGAGATAATACATGAATAAATGACATGACAGATCTTAGTATTTCTTTCCCCAACACTTACACTAACATACCTGTAAAACAGTAATAGGGGATTGTTGCAAGATTGTTATTTGCCATATACAACAAGTACAATGGAATGCTCACTACCCATTTCCTCGGGCAGCATAGATTTTCTAAAACACTATACTATAAAAAATACTGTACATAATAAAGAGAACATAAAAAATAACAATATAGTGACTGATGGATGACATATACATGTGTTGAATTGTGCAAAAAGCATTTTAAAGTGCCAGTAGTGCAGCAGCAGCATGAATAAACAGTGCAGTACAGTGCGAGCAAAATGTTGTTGTTTTTTCTTACAAAATAAGAATTCTCAAATGTATCGTACAGTATATCAAATATAATCAAATCAACTACAAAAAAAATAAAATATAAAAATAATAAAATAAATAACCAACACACTCGATAACGATCGTATGGATTGGAAGGAGTGGATTACTTTGTACGAGATAATACATGAATAAAATACATGAAATATCTGAGTATTTCTTGCTCAAAATAAAAGAAAAAGCTACCTAGCAGAGGATGGTTTCGATCCATCGACCTCTGGGTTATGGGCCTGGCCAGAGATGGGGCAAAAGGGACTGCTACGGTGGGGGAAGAAGAGAGAAAGAGAGAGAGAGAGAGAGAGAGAGAGAGAGAGAGAGAGAGAGAGAGAGAGAGCGAGAGAGAGAGAGAGAGAGAGAGAGAGAGAGAGAGAGAGAATTCATGTGCTTATGCTCGTTGTACTTTTTGTGCTTTTAGGCACCGTTTTGAACATACTGTGCGTTGTGTTCATCCTAGTAGTAGTAGATAGCGTGTTGTTAATGCACTTTATGTCGCTACGCAGGCATCCTAGTAGTTGGGACGATTTTTCTATTGGCCTGCAATTGGGAATGCAATTGTTCTATTTGTGTCTTTATTTACCTCCGAAATATATTGCTGTCTTTATCATACAAATGTACTTGTAAGTCACTTTTTTAATAAAAGCTTCTGCTAAATGTGCTTAATGTAAATGTAGAGATAGATAGAGAGAGCTTTCCTACATATTCCTATACCAATAAACACAATTGTTACAACACAATACACTTAGTGTTGGAGCCTAAATGCCTTTCTGTTTATTTTGTTTTCACTTGCCCCTCGCAGTAGGCTTATAGGTAAAGGCTCTACAGTCTTAATCACCTGCTTAGGTTTTACAATAAGAGATAGAGTGGTACTTTTATCACGGTGTTCTATTGCAGTGTGACATAAAAAAGAAGAAGAGGAGGCCAGTTTTCGATAAACCTATACAATTATTGCACTGTGAACACCGTTTAAACTAATCTGGATTCATGTTATCAGTTTCTATAAGAACTGTTTTAATAATGTTATGATACAACTTTCATAACATTTGGTTTGCTATTTTAATATTTAAAATTTTGTATAATTTCAAATCTTCTAATTTCTGGATGCTTGGTCAGTGCGTGCTAGCAGACATTTAGGAGGAAATCACTTAAGGTGCTCTTCTAAGCACCTTATTATGATAATAAATTTGAGTCTACTCTAATCTAATCTACCATCCGCAGCATCCGTTCAAGGACTACCAGTTTTTATCCACAGGCAGTGCAGCCTACTGAACTGCTAGTGCTGCCACTATCATAACATTGACATTAACATTACACTATCATACTTTACTGAACTTTCTGGACTCATCACAGTTACTGCACTGTATTCCTGATGCTGCTGCACTACTGGCACTTTAAATGCTTTTAAATCTTTTTGCACAATTCACTAAAACACATATTATTTTATGTTATTTCTGTGTTCATTTTTATTATATAGTATTTTTATGGTATTCTTTTGAAGTCATCACTCCATGATACTTACAGGTTTTAGGGTCACACTGTTATTTATAAATGTATTTTTATTTTATATATTTTACATCTTTTACCGATCCTGCGCGTTTCAATTGTTTGTATTACACAGAACCAGGGGCGCCAGAATAATTTCAGTACAGTGTACAGTGCCTCTCTATTCAAAGCATTGAATTAGTTGTTTCGCTGTATTTAAGGTGATGTCTGCATATTGTAATTCTCAAAGTAAGGCTATATCGACGATATGATGATAAGTCATCTGGGGTTCACAACTGGAGGGTTTGCTGCTACCCTAACTCAGCACTGCAATTATTTCTATAGTCTTATTTGTTTAGTATTGGCAACTGACAACTTTATATATTATTCAAATTGTACATGTATTTACAAATATGAATAGGCTACAGGATATTGTTATATATTTTAAAATATTGTTGTGGTGTTTTGTCTTATATTGCTAGTTGCATCGGTTGGGGCCATTTATGTTTTACACATTTCTTCATTAATTGATTTACTTTTATTGATTTTTTTGTCCGCCATAATAAGGACTGAAAATATAGACTGAAATGTGTATGAGGTTGTAATAGTAAGTAAGCAAAGTTGTATTTTTAGAGCACCTTTATAAATAAGCATTACAAAGTACTTCACATAGAATAAAACATTAATAAATAAAACAAATAACAAATCCAAACAAATAGTCAAAACAATGGCAAAGAGAAACATTACAAAGAAACTGAAAAAATAAAAACCTGTAATTGGCCTATATAAATAGGAATCAAATTGTAATATTAGAGATCCGATAGCTCTTTCGATGACATTGTCATCAAATCACTGTTGGTTATATCCTCATTCAACTTTGACTTACATATACATTTATGTTTAAAGGGGTTCTTACAACAATTTTAAGGGAGCAGTGACAGGTCAATGTATTTTCCATGATTGATTCGGGGAATCCATCAATCTATGCAGAAATATGCTGCATAGATTGCATGTTGAACAACTTTTCCGCAATTTCAAACATCCTTAATGATCCTAAATGTATATTTTAGTGCACAACATATATGGACAAATACCCTTAATTTGGCTGTAAGGGAAGTCTGTATGATAAACAACAAAGCCATTAGGAGACAAAGAAATTGGAAAGGGAGTTGCTTATAAACACGTAGAAGCATAATGGCTTATAAACACGTACAAGCATAATGGCTTATATCAACATCAAGAGAGACTATGATTTTGGGTCCAATTGTTCAGAACACATTTTTTAACAAAATAACTAAAAAGTATGTTTTACTCAATCGGGTCGTGACATCACATTGGGTAGGTGACAGAGTGGGTAGGAACAGAAAAGGGCCCGAACACCAGGTTAAGAACCGCTTGCATAGACAATAGAATTTGGCATAGTTATTAAAGCAATGAAATTTTAAAATGTACTGTAGACTGTACAAGTACCTGATGTCATATTCTTAAATGTATGTATCTATTTATTTTCCTCAGTTTGATTTTCTAATACACTGGCAGTCAAGTTCAACTTCATGTAATCCAAATTATCGTGTAGATGCCCATGTGCTAACATGGCGGGCCAGGCTTTTTCACGTCTCTCCAGCAGGTCACCAGCTGTTCTGAGGATGCGAGAATGTTTGCAATGATCCGGGAGTATGTACAGCGATTGTAGTAAGTGAGAAAACTTACGAAGTCGTTCAGATTTGGGGGATGAGTAAATTTAAGTCCTAACATTTTCATACACAGTCCAATATAGGCGTCTTCAACATACAGCGGCGAGACCCATTTTGAGCCCTCCACCAACCTCTTTGTCATATCGATGGAGAACACGTAGCCCATTCCGGCAGCATAGATAGGAAAGAAAGGCTCAGGGTATATCTCCTCAGGCACATACCATTTGTTGCTCTTTTTGCGAATGACAGGAGTTTTCCACTTCAGCCTGCCTGTCAAGTATTCCTTCTTGGGGATCCCTGGTGCCTTTAACATTCTCACCAGATTCTCCACATTTAGGAACGTATCCGAGTCGATCTTCATGGCGTACGACGCCTTAGGGCACCGCGTGGCTAGCCAGTCCATAATCACCATGGTCTTAATGGTCAGATTGATGTAGCTGTCTATGAAGTCACTCTGGATCAGGTCATGGTACTGCAGGTTCTCCTCGCTGACACCCTCCTGCAACGCTGTGATGTTGCCATGGCTGGGGAGACCCAGGAGGAAGACAGTCTGGATCAGCTCACCCTGAACCAGAGTCTCATTGCCCCACGTTTTCCGGATAGCGTCCCGAGCTTTCCTGTTACCGGGGGCCACAGGAACCACCAGAACCACATAAGGAGTGTTGGACCTACACACCTCTGTGTCATCCAGGATAAAATGGTAGTTACTTGGATAAGCTAAGTGGTACTTAATGGAGGGTTGGTTTGGATCAACTCGATAAAGGGGGGCCCTGTGAATCTTGTTGGCCCCATTAAAATACCTGTTGTACTGCAGATTTTTTGGTAAGCTCTCTGACAATTTGACTGTGTTTACAGACAGCAGGTAGCTGACTGAAGTCATGATCAGACTAAGAAGGAGCAGCAACTTGAATATTGCCTTAAAATTAGGCTTCTTCCGAGAAGATGGAATCTCCACCACTTCACTGTGTATGGGACAAAGACAAAGTATAAGTTCAGTGCCTGATAGCAAATGGCATGTATTAATATTAACCTGTCTCGGTTTCATTTAGGCAGAGGTGGAGGATGATATAAGTAAAAAAATATTGTTTCATTGTTAGTAAACACTTTTCAAATTATTTAAACTTTTTCAATTGCTGTTTACAAAGAGTGACCATGAGGATTGCTACACAATTTAGTTGTACTTACAATGACAATAAAGGCATTCTGATTCTCTTTTACTTTAAACTTTTAAACTTTTTTTTTGTAGACTACATACTTGATATGATATTAACATGATATTATTGCAAGTGAAGCGGTAGGGACTAGATAAGCTATACTAACCTTTCCAACTCCTTCCCATGAAAATCACCCTTCATCTCTACGGTGAAGCGTCTCAACTGCACCAAACTTGTGGTTCTGACGGAAGTAGGCATTCTTTATAGCCTACTTGACATGTTTTACCTGTAAAGCAGGTAATACCAGTGTGGACAATGCCCTAAATGTAAATGGCCAGGAGTCCAGTTGTTGTTTTTTAAACCACTCTTACTATACTGACTGACTATAACTTTTTACATTAACACCAATAATATATATGCACAAACCTTGTAACATGGTAAACTAATATGGTTGGATGAAGGAAATATATTGAGCCAATATCTAAAATGACAATATGTTATTTTGCTGTGTGTGTGTGTGTGTCTGTGTGTGTGTGTTTGGGGGGGGGGGGATGGGGGGGGGATGAGAGGGGTGTGCAAGTGTGAGAGAATGAAAGAGAATGTGGGAAGATATAACCACAGTGTTTCATTGACAATTGACAAGTCAGTATGTACATGGCCAAATTAGCCAATAGGGATCTTAAGCCGGCTGATGCTGCTGATTAAAGAGCAGTGGTGGGTTCCATTTAAACATTTTTTGTGCAAAATAATGAATTGTTGATACAACTTAATTTTAATAAGGTAGTAGTTGGGCTAATCAAACAAATAAGAATAACCTATACAATTAAGATATAAACAATCCCAAGTGTTAAAATAGTACAATTGTCAGTATTTTCACAGATAAATCTGTTAAATTGATGAATTCACACATACACACAAACACACAGACACAGACCGAGACAGACACAGACATAGACATAGACACACTGTGTACATACATCTACTGATGCCTAGTCTAGACACATCTTCAGTGATGTTCCTGGAATCATAGGACGTTTCGGGTCTCGCAACATCATACGCCCTCCTCCAGGTGACCCAGCCGGGGCTGATCAGACCCCAGCTTGTGTCCAGATGGCTAGCTAGCTACCATGACTCCATGGCTCCCCTCTTTTGAGCCACAGCCATCTTGAGGCCCTCTCTGCCGCATCGGTGGTACTGCGGATGGCTCTCCTCTTTCTCACTCCCTCGATGCCTAAACTGCTGAAGGCTCTGACCAAGGAACGGGCTGCGAATCCTCTGCATCCAACTTCCACCGGGAAACACCTTGCTTTCCAACCAGCCTGCTGACAGTCGCTGACCAGTCCTGCATACTTGGAGAGCTTCCTTTCAAAGGCTTCTTCCAAGCGATCTTCCCACGGGACTTGGTCATGCCTCCACCTGTACCGTCCATCTCCAAGTGCCTTTGTACAGCAACTGAGGATGTGTTCCAGGGTTCCTCGTTTGGAACACAATGGGCATGCTGGTGTCTCTGCTATGCCCCATGTGTGCAGATTTGACGGGCTTGGAAGCACATCATACACTGCCTGGATTAGGAATTTGATGCGGTGAGGCTCGGCTTTCCAAAGCTCAGCCCAGGTCACTTTCCTCTCAACCGCATTCTCCCATCTCGTCCAAGCTCCCTGTTGCTTCATTCCCACTGCCTTGCAGGTTCTTGTCTCCTCCACTGCTGCTCTCACCTCCTCCTGAACAAGACGGCGCCCTTCCTTCCCCCTGGTGTTCATTTGGGGAGTTGGAAAGGATCCTAGCCCAGCTCGACCTCGTGTGACCACTCCCACCAGGCTCTTGTGACGCAGCCTTGCCTCTGCCTCTTGAACTGCTTCCTCTGCCCTCCATTTCCTGCCAGTCCTCACTTGGATCCCTGCTTTAGCCACCTTTGGATCACTTGAGTCCCTGTATTGAACCACTTCTCTGGCTCTAGTTACCTTGAATTCCTCCTCCAAGGATTTGAAAGGCAGTTGCAGCTTGTTGGTGTTCACGTAGAGTGCAATGCTGCTCAGGCTCCTTGGTAACCCAAGCCATCTCCGGAGGTGGTTGCTGACCCTCCTCTCTAGGGTCTCAACTGTTGAGATAGGGACCGCATAGACAAGGAGGGGCCACAGAATCCTGGGAAGAATGCCATGTTGGTAGACCCAGGCTTTAAACTTCCCAGGTAGGCCTGACTTGTCCACGGATTTCAGCCAGCCATCCAACTCAGTGCAGGTCGACTGGATAGATGTTGTGTCTCTCAGAGAGCAGTCAAAAACTTTTCCTAAGCTCTTGACTGGCTTCTCTGAGATAGATGGGATGGCTGTGTCTGCGATGTTAAACCGGAACTTGTCCACCACCTTCCCTTTCCTCAGCACCATTGATCTGGATTTGGCGGGTTTGAAACGCATCCGGGCCCACTCCACCAGCTCTTCAAGCCCCTTCAGAATCCACCGGCAGCCTGGGACTGATTCTGTCATGACTGTGAGGTCATCCATGAATGCCCTGATGGGTGGTTGCCGTTGTCCGGAATTCGTGCGGGGCCCTCTGCACTCTGGCTCAGCAGACTTAGTGAGCATGTTCATGGCTAGGGAGAACAATGTCACAGAGATAGTACACCCTGTGATGATACCGATCTCCACCTTGTGCCAACTGGATGTTATTGCTCCTGAAGAGACCCTCATCCTGAAATTGCTGTAATAATCAGCGATGAGGTCTCTACACCTGCTTGGGACATGATGTTTTGTTAAAGTGAACTGAACCAGCTTGTGTGGAATGGAGCCGAATGCATTCTCCATGTCAAGCCACAGCACTGACAGGTTGCCCTTGTTCTCTCTGGCCTCCCGAATAAACTGTGTCACCACACCGGTATGCTCCAGACATCCTGGCATTCCTGAAATGCCACCTTTCTGGACAGATGTATCGATGTAGGTGTTCTCTGCCAGGTAGGTACACAGCCGTTTGGAAACAGCGCTGAAGAAAACCTTTGCCTCAACACACAGCAGGGAGATGATGCGGAACTGGTCTAGCTGAGTGGAGTTTTCCTCCTTCGGGATCCATACCCCTTCAGCCACTCTCCATTGATCAGGGATCCTCCCCCTTCTCCAGAAGACTCGCAAGATGTACCACAGACGCAGCAGGAGTTTGGGACAGTACTTATACATTTTGTATGAAGTGCCACTCGGTCCTGGAGCAGAGCTTGCCCTTGCTTTGCGGACAACCTCCCTGACTTCCTTTAGCTGCAGCTCCGACATGTCGAACTGCACTTCTGGTTCAGGGGGGTCTATGAGGTTGTTACACTCTCCCAACTCCTGCTCTCTTGCGGGGTCGCTGTACGTCTGCTTCAGATGTTGGTCTATGTCATCTTGCGAGGAGGCCAGTTTGCCACTGCGCTTCTGCCCCAGCAAATCCTTAGTGAACTTGAAGGGGTTAGCGATGAAAGCAGCACGTTTACGTGCTCTCTCGCGCCGCCGCCTCCGATGCCACTCGGCCCGGCGGAGAACTCTGATGTTTTTCCGAAGGATGCACATTAGCTGGGCTAGGCCAGTGCGTTCCTCTTCTCCTGCCGCCTTGTACTGGGACTTCAGCACTTTCATCTCCTTTCTGATGTTGTGGATCCTTACAGCTCTTTGATTCTTTGAGTAAGATGTTCCGGAGCTTTTCTTCTCCTCCTCGCCGAACCGTTCAGCTGCGATGCTGACAATGATTGTTGTCATAGCTTGTAGCTTCCTGTCGGCCTCTCCCTTCGCCATTGCCTCCAGAATTTGGTCGACATCGTCATCGAACTGCTTCCAGAGTGAGGTCATGCTAGCTGCAGGCCATTTGATCCGCCTCCTGTCAGACTTGATGCTCGAGGGAGTTGTCTGCAACACTTGGAGGTTCTGGGCACTATGGGGTGACTCCGGGCCTGGCACCTCCTGCGTCTCACCAGGTGTAACACCTGTGCGTTGTGTTGCTTCTGCTCCCAACGGGCACTTCATCCTCGCTCGGTGGATCTTTAAGCCATGGATGTTCTTGCAGACTTTACCGCATGTACACTGCTTGTTCATAGTCGTTTGTCCGTTGCCTGGGTCTGTTACCGTTGTGTCCGTCAGACTGGGGTGCTCATCCTCCCCCCCTCTCGGGCACCCCTGGGGGTATTTTTCCATTAAGTTCATCGTAGCTTGGTTGGGTTGGGACACATCTTCAGTGATGTTCCTGGAATCATAGGACGTTTCGGGTCTCGCACACACACACACACACACACACACACACACACACACACACACACACACACACACACACACACACACACACACACACACACACACACACACACACACACACACACACACACACAGGACATATATATGTGTGTGGGAGACATTAATAAATTGTGACGTAGGCCTATATATATGCATGCATACATACAGGCACGTGCACACATAGACATCAAAGTGGGCTTGAGCCCCTGCCCTTTTTCTTCCTCCAGAGAAAGTGCCCTTTTTATGGGATGCTTATTTTATTGATTTTTTTTAACTATTTTTAAAAAATAAATTAATATATATCTACTCCTGTTTGCGCACAGTTTCCCTTTCCAAAAAATATATTGATTGAATAAAATATAACAATATCAGGTCGGGAGATCAGACTGTCAAGTTTCGAGGCTCTCTCTACCCTCCCTCCCTCCCTCTACCCTCCCTCCCGCTACCCTCCCTCTCTCCCTCCACGTCTGCTGCACCGCGGTGCGGACAGTCCTCGGCATTCCCTTCAGACAGGTAGCAGCACCTCCCACCTTACAGTCCCTTCAGACAGGTAGCAGCACCTCCCACCTGACAGTCCCTTCAGACAGGTAGCAGCACCTCCCACCTTACAGTCCCTTCAGACAGGTAGCAGCACCTCCCACCTTACAGTCCCTTCAGACAGGTAGCAGCACCTCCCACCTTACAGTCCCTTCAGACAGGTAGCAGCACCTCCCACCTTACAGTCCCTTCAGACAGGTAGCATCACCTCCCACCTTACAGTCCCTTCAGACAGGTAGCAGCACCTCCCACCTTACAGTCCCTTCAGACAGGTAGCAGCACCTCCCACCTTACAGTCCCTTCAGACAGGTAGCAGCACCTCCCACCTTACAGTCCCTTCAGACAGGTAGCAGCACCTCCCACCTGACAGTCCCTTCAGACAGGTAGCAGCACCTCCCACCTTACAGTCCCTTCAGACAGGTAGCAGCACCTCCCACCTTACAGTCCCTTCAGACAGGTAGCAGCACCTCCCACCTTACAGTCCCTTCAGACAGGTAGCATCACCTCCCACCTTACAGTCCCTTCAGACAGGTAGCAGCACCTCCCACCTTACAGTCCCTTCAGACAGGTAGCAGCACCTCCCACCTTACAGTCCCTTCAGACAGGAAGCAGCACCTCACACCTGACAGTCCCTTCAGACAGGTAGCAGCACCTCCCACCTTACAGTCCCTTCAGACAGGTAGCAGCACCTCCCACCTTACAGTCCCTTCAGACTGGTAGCAGCACCTCCCACCTTACAGTCCCTTCAGACAGGTAGCAGCACCTCCCACCTTACAGTCCCTTCAGACAGGTAGCAGCACCTCCCACCTTACAGTCCCTTCAGACAGGTAGCAGCACCTCCCACCTTACAGTCCCTTCAGACAGGAAGCAGCACCTCACACCTGACAGTCCCTTCAGACAGGTAGCAGCACCTCCCACCTTACAGTCCCTTCAGACAGGTAGCAGCACCTCCCACCTTACAGTCCCTTCAGACAGGTAGCAGCACCTCCAACCTTACAGTCCCTTCAGACAGGTAGCAGCACCTCCAACCTTACAGTCCCTTCAGACAGGTAGCAGCACCTCCCACCTTACAGTCCCATGTGATGCAGGCTTTTCTTGGCTTGTTTGAAGGTGAGTGGTGATGAACAAATGACTAAGCTGCCAGTGCCTCGAGTTTACAGCTAATTAGCCAAAAGACTAAAACAAATATAGTTAACTAGCTAATGGATAAGTTAGCTCCAAGTTTAGATAAGGCAATTTATCATGGGCATACAGGCTAATGTACTGTACTTAAGGGGAGACACTACAGGTGAATACAGTAAAATGTGTATCTAAAAACGTCATCACAATCGCCACAAGTTAACTAGGCCTAATTTGCATGCATTTACCAAGGCGTTGCAGGTGAAAAGACAAAACATATCACCTCACAACTTCCCAAGATAGTTACTTACGTCAAGTCAGTATTTTCCCCTGAAATGTTATGTTTAAATATGCAGATTAGCTTTAAATCTATAGATGAATTCAGACAGGGTAGTAAAACGAACACCATTTAGTTTTTTGGAAGTTTTCTTTCCATTAGAGTGAAAGCAAACATGGAAGCAAAATTTACCAAAATAACAACATTTACAAGTACATGAAAAAACGATATTTTGGCCTGTAATGTCCTGCCTTAAACAGTAACTTCATAATTTAGATTGTTGACTGCTCATTTAATAAATTAATCATCGTTGTATGCTGATAGATCTTAATCATTACATGATACAGCGACCCACCCTCATATGTGAAAGGAGGGAATGTTAGTTACAAATTGTAGTTGAAACTAAGTCCTTGTCAACAGTTATTGTATGTTATGTGTGCGGTAAGTGTAATAAAAAAAATAATAATAAATAATAATAATAATAATAATGTATTGGATCATTAATGTATTCAGGCAATTCAGTATTCTATTGCTTGGCTTAACATTTTTTTATGAATTATTATGGGAAGTGCCCTTTTTCTCACTTGAGCTCCTGCCCCCGAAAATGTCTGCGCACATCCCTGCATACATACACACACACACACACACACACACACACACACACACACACACACACACACACACACACACACACACACACACACACACACACACACACACACACACACACACACACACACACTTGATATGCGTTAATGTCTCAATTAGGGGTTCATAGTATTAAACAGTTTCATAGTAATAAACAGAAACACATTTTAATTTGAATAATTTCTTAAGCAGATGGTCATTTTATTTGACAGCATTCATACTTTTCAAGTAATTGATCCTAACAGCTTTTTCAGAACAGTTTACAGTAAAAAGATTTACAGTAACAATAGCTAAAAGACATAGTCCTATGATTATGAACAGTAAAAAGATGAACATTAACAACAGTAACAAGACATAGTCCTATGACTATTAACCGTAACAAGATGAACAGTAACAAGACATAATCCTATGACTATGAACAGTAACAAGATGAACAGTAACAACATTGTCGTATGACTATGAACAGTAACAAGATATACAGTAAAAAGACAGTCCTATGACTATGAACAGTAACAAGATGAACAGTAAGAACAGTAACAATACATAGTCCTATGACTATGAACTGCAACAAGATGAACAGTAACAACAGTAACAAGACATAGTCCTATGACTATGAAGAGTAAACATATGTGGCATAGTCTTTATAAACCCAGACATTTAAAATGAACAGTCTAAGGCTGACTTTCATTGAAACTATTTGTATTCCAAAACGTTTCAACCTAAATATTTCAGACCCATTTCATAGTAATAAACATAAACACATTGAAATTGTAATCATGTTAATAACACTTATATACTTTTTTAATATAGGGTAATTGCATTTTGACTCAACTTGACAGCATTTATACATACATAGTAATTTATAATAAAAGCTTTCAGATAACAGTTCAGATAATAAAAGACATAGTCATGTGACTATGAACTGTCACAAGATGAACAGTAACAACAGTAACAAGACAAAGTCCTGTGAATATGAACAGTAAAAATAAATATCCCTATGAATATGAACTGTAAATATATTTACCGTAACAAGACATAATTCTATGACTATGAAAAGTAAAAAGATTAACAGTAACAGTAGCAAGACATTTTCCTATGACTATGAACAGTAACAAGACATAGTCCTATGACTATGAACTGTAACAAGATGAAGGGTAACAAGACATAGTCCTATGACTATGAACTGTAACAAGATGAAGGGTAACAAGACATAGTATTTTTACTATGAATAGTAACAAGACATAGTCCTATGACTATGCACAGTAACAAGATGAACACTAGCAAAACATATTCCTATGACTATGAACTTTAACAAGATAAACAGTAATAACAGTTACAAGACATAGTCCTATGACTATGAACAGTAAAAAGATGTGGCATAGTCCTAATCAACACAGACATTTTAAATGACAATGAAAATAGCCTAAGGTTGACTTTCATTAAGTGCTTCAACTTTCAAATAATGAACGTATTGCTCCTTATTCAAATCATTGGCAGAAAGTTAAGTTATCATAACAGCGTTACAGAACACATCATAGTAAATAAGCCCATGTCTGTGTTTTTGGCGCATGTATTTCTTGATTTTTAGACGGAAACATTATTAATTTTTTTCCATACATCAGATGTCGCTTAAGCTTGGCTGGCTTCATGGCTTTGTTTGCACCTGAAGACACGTGACATACTTCGGTCTCCCGTCGCTGTTCTCAAAAAAAAAGAACTTGACATTGTTGCTGAATTTTCTCAACTTCGCGGTATGAGTTTTTCACAATGTTCATTGTGGAAAATCCAGACTCACAGCAATATGTGGAACCGAACATGGTGAGCAAATGAATGGCCACCTTCTGAAGGTGGGGGACATTTGCTGCAGTAGCCATCCAGAATGTCACTGGGTCACAGTCCACTTCCTTCAGAGCAACATTCTCCTGGAGATCTATCAGCTCGGTTTGCAGATATTAAACATTTTCCCACGGGAAGATCTGTGCCTCTCTCGAGAATTCTTGAACAATATTCACCAGAAATGGATATCCAATACAGAGCAGACTGAAACCAGACTGAAAAACGGTTAATCAGTCATCAAAACGGTTTTGAAAATTCTCAGCCAGCCTCTCCCTGAATGCAACATAGCTCAGTAAAGTTGGCAAGATATTCACAGATTTGAAAATGGCGGGTCAATAACTCAAATTTAAATAACTTCATTTTTATGAATATTAGCATCACTAAAATCACCTCACACATCAATGGTCTGATGTTGGTCTTACTACAACTCTTATTTAAGAAAAATGGGTTTTTGCAAACTTTTGGTGAATATATGTATTTTTCAAATTTTAATAACTTCATTATTTTGAATATTAGCATCACTAAAATCACCTCACACATCAATGGTCTGATGTTTGTCTTACTACAACTCTTATTTAAGAAAAAAAATAAAAATATGTAATTTTCAAATTTCAATTACATTTTTTGTATGAATATAGGTTCACGTTTCTGTCGTGTTCATGTCAAATCTGACTGATTTCCTACTTTGCTCAATCATAAATATTGTGTTTTACATTTGATTGACTGTTATTTTGGGGGTCGCGGGCTGAAAAGTTTGGGAACCCCTGAGATAGTACACAACCACAAATCCACAACCACCACCACCACCACTAGTTACTGAACCATGCTCCTAGATGATGCCTACCCTCCTAAATGCTTGGCTTTACATTCTCTCCCTACTCAAACAAACTTGAATAACCTTCCTTGATAACTATTATGCCTTAGATGGTGTATATTAGCAGTGTTAACTTATGTAAATATGTTTGATCACCCAAACACGTTTCCACCTTATCCTTATTAACTTGACCAAATTATCTGACCAATGTGCAGTAGGCACAGTAACTATTTTGTATTAAGACTTACGATAGGATTCTTTATAGTTTAACTGATGTTTACTTTGGTCAATGTCAAACAGTTAGCTGAATAGCACAACTTGGGTCTAACGTTAGCTGGTATAGAATCGGATGTCCGCGTTGGGTTCTTCTCAGGTCGGGATGGGATGGAAAGCCATGGAAACTAAATACCGTTACATTTCGATGATGCCGAACAAAGCGGAACACAATGTTCAGAGTATTTCTTCTCCTGTTTTTGAAAACACATTTTGTTATGGGAATTCATGGCGAAATAGTACCTCAGGAGCTGTAGCTTTGCTAGTTGGAAGTAAACAAATACACCGGAAGCAATTTACTCGTTAAATTTGAAGCCGGAAGTCCTTCACACAGCTTAGTGCATATAGCCCATTGTCTCCAGCTTTCCTTTGTCTTGGGAACTTTGAGAACGACATGCTGCCAGCATTCACAATAACATGTGCAGGTCTCTGACTAACAACGGCAAGTAATTGTCATAACAATGATGCTGCACTTCTGAGATTGGAGAATTGATAACCAAATGATTCTCAGGGCCGGATGATGCCAGAGTATTGAACATAGTGTATTGTGTGTAATGCAGCCTCGTGCTGCATTACACTGCACGCTGCATTAAATGCCTACAGGCATTTAATTGGACGGTTGTTAGTCCCTGTGCGGACCCCTGAAGTGACCGTGTACAGCGCATGTCTGTAATAAACTCTCTCTCCCCTCCGACGTGACCCTGAGTGGATGTCTGTTTCTTGTGCTAAGACAAATCCGCTGATGAATGGATAACGTAACACGGAGGAAGGTTGCAGAAGTGGATCATTGATGGGGGAAGGCGCCCTGCCACACAGACATTGAGAGCTGGATTGATAACGATCGCAAACAGGGTCTGGCAAGAAAATACTGGACAGGATGACGAGAATGACGAGAAGGACCACGCGACGACCAGGTGGAGTTTCAATGGGTTAAATAGGTGTTGGATCCGAGAAGCAGGAGACTTTTGGGTGGTCTACTGACAGGCAGTATGGTCTGTCGGGTGGGAATCTCGGGCTCTCTGTTCCATGGAATATTGCATTGAATATGTTTTGTATCTAAGCTGTCTTAATTACATCTTTTATGATTCTAAATTATTTTTTGATTAGTTTGTTATGCAAGGGTCTTCTCCGTTTTCCCGGTTGGAGCACAGTTATTATGTGTTTCCAAAGAAATAGGGGAAAGATCTGAACACGACACTAAAAAGCCGCCAAGAGGCGTCTGTTTTTTTGCCGATCTACGCGGTCACAGCTCTTCCCTGTCCTGGCCACAAAGTGGTGGAATGAACTCCTCATGGATGTCAGGACTGCAGAGTCACTGCCCATCTTCCGCCGCAGGCTGAAAACTCACCTCTTCAGGAAACACTAGCAGGATCCTTCCTCCTAGCGCATCCTTTTTACTAACTTAGCCAACTTATTGTACTTTTACCTTATTGTACCTAAACATATTGTACTTTTACCTGAGCACTGGTTCAGTTCTTGGAGACTTGTAAGGAATGAAATACACTTATGACTTCTGGTGACAAAAGCGTCTGCTAAATGACTAATGTAATTTCATGTAATGAAGACAAAGTGTAATATGTTCAAATTGTACAAAAAAGATAGAACATGTCATGATCCAACCCAGCTCTTCACGCTCCTAGTCCTGGATCTCCGCTGGCTTCCTAGATCCGCGATGTCACGACTCCGTTCCAAGATGCCACTCCGTGTTTTCCCTGTCAGCCGTTTCCTACTCAACTGTTGTCAATCGCACCTCATTACCAAGTTGTATTTAAGCCGTGTCTGTTGTCTAGCTCATTGCTGGATCATCACCCCGATTTTCAAGCTAAGTTCATTGTTGTTCTGCCTATTGATCCGCCGAGTTCTGACCCTCACCTGGATAAACAACCTCGTTTTTGCCTTGCGTTTTTGTACCTCTGCCTCAACCCTCGACTACCTGTTACCGACCTCTGCTTGCCTTGACCACGTTTTGGATTCGCACTGTCTGTACCTCTGCCTTGGATCCGACATTAAAGCACCTGTACCATCTGACGTCTGTTCTCCCTGCTCTTGGGTCCCACCTACACCCGGCCGTGACAACATGTGTTAAATATGAGTTTTTATCAGCATCATTGTATTAAATAGTTTGCAGTTTTTTGGGGAAGACTATAATAATCAGATGACCCTGAACATAATGGCCAATTATTTTCCAACCATCTATCGGCTATGAAGAAGTGTGGCCTGGTAGGCAGCGCAGCATGCGCATGTGCACAGCTTGACCACATAATTAGATTAGATTAGATTATATTGTCGGAATTGCGAAGAATGCGCCAATTCCACAACAAAATGCATATTATTGAACTGTGTAGAGCCGATGAATGGGAGTCGGAGGCGGCGTGTTTAGTATGGAACTCCACACTTTATTTTCCATTTAAGTTTCACAACAGGGGAAACACATCTGCTACTTGCTACTCCAGCTAGCACACCACCACAGCAACAACACGGTACGCACTCTAACCGGTCCGTGGTGCAACACACACTAAACACAAACAGTGAATTATGTTCCCATCACGTTCCACCACAACTGAAGCTAAACAAAACGTCGCCTCAGCCAAGGCCGTTTTATTATGTTGGGTCACATAAACGACATCAACGTGATTTCCCCATACTCCTTGCAGGGTCAATTGGCTTTTCAAGATGATATGATCATGTATGTACTTACGTCGGTGTCCTTAATTGCGAATCTGAATACTAATTGTTGACGTTAAGGATGGCAGCTTCCTCATACGTTGCACTCGGAGAGAAATTGTTGGGACCGAGACGATGAACTGTTTAGCCCTTGGGCAAGGTTTATTTTTCTCTGCTCAGCCGAGCTAACTTAGAACAACACACACACCATATGAACATTTGCATCAGGTGAACACCCCCTCATTAACAAATGACACAAGCCTGCGTCCTTACTTAGCGCATAACGCTTCAGTGCCTCACAGCAGTGGCGGCTCGTCCATAGGGGCGCTCGGGCACCGCCCCACCTGATTGAGAGAGGAAATTTTTTTTTTTTAAATGGTGTTTTTGGATTTTAGATTTTTTGACCCCTAAAAATAAACTAAACATGTTTAAAATGAATAATAATTACTCATTTTAAGTATGTTTGTGTTTAAAATGCACAATAACGTTAATATAGCAAATATAAATCATTGTTTTGTGCGTGCTATTCTCCCCCCTCGTTTGTCATTGACGTCACTCTCATAGAAATCTAGTACCTACCTCCAAACCTGGGCGCAAGACCGGTGCGCCCACTAACTCCGCGTCACTGCGCGCAAGCGGCCAATGAAAATGGATCAAGCAAATAAATGTAGCCGATCAAGGGTCCTAAATACGATCTGTGGGGGCGCATATTCTTGCGCCCGAACAAAGAAACCAGTCACGCATGCGCCACTCAATTGTAGCCTAGTTGAACCTTATTTGTAAAGCCTGTACTGCTCTGCTCTCAGTTCGCGTCTTGCTGTCTGAGGAGAGGTACGTTTTTGTTGTCCCGGTTATAGTTTTACATTTATTTTTATTGTGGACGATGTAAACGTAAAGTAAAGGGGATAAGAAATGTTGGTCTTGCTGTATAAACATGCAGCTTGTGTCATTTGTATGTAAACGGTGTGGATTCGGGTTTTGTAAGTTTATCGTGGACACGTTTACATGGAGAAATGGCGCCACCGTCTGGGAAAATGCGCTATTGCACAGCAGATATGATTTAAAAAATTGCGAATTTTTTACCCCCTGCGCCCCTCCTACTTCGGGTGTCACCGGCCGCCACTGCCTCAGTGGTACAATAATAACACTGCATTGGGTACAGAATACACCATACTGCGGGAGTATGGGGTGCGGGGGTCACTGTTGAGGGCCATCCAATCTCTCTACTCCCAAAGCAAGAGCTATGTCCGGATTCTCGGTAGTAAGTCAGGCCTGTTCTCAGTGGGTGTTGGCGTCCGCCAGGGCTGTGCTTTGTCACCCATCCTGTTTGTGATTTTCATGGACAGGATTTCAAGACGTAGTCATGGAGGGGAGGGGTTTCAATATGGTGGGTTTGCAGATGATGTGGTCCTGTCTGCGTCATCAGTATGTACTGGATCGGTTTGCAGCGGAATGTGAAGCGCACACACACACACACACACACACACACACACACACATTTCCTCCAGTTTACATATTATCGCCAACCTTCTACTGAACAGCATGCGTTCACCTCAACTATTGATCTAGTCAGGGTGCGAACTGGAGGGGAGCAGGTGGTGACATGAGCTCCCCTGGGAACATGGTTTGTGAAATTTGGGGGGAGCTCTCTAAAATACTGATATGATGACCAAAGGTGTAAAATAAGTTAAATTAAATTATATTTAGAGTTTATGATTCATGAAAAAAGTGTCGCCTGCTTGCACGCTGCCCGCAGTTCCACCCACTACTAGTGGGTGTAGCTGTGTAGCTGCTCCACCCACTACTAGTGGATGTAGCTGCGGGCAGCGTGCAAGCAGGCGACAAGAGAGAAGGGCTATGTGCATCGTTGTGTTGTGTGTGTGGCGTCGCGTCTCTCCAGCCAGTGAGAGGGTTGTGTTGTGCTATAGCTGTATTATTAATACAGCTATAGCACAACTGTGTGTTCGGCTCAGTGTAGGCTACAGCCATAATAGGCTGTAGCCCATGTGAAACAATGTAGCCTGTTTTTGAGTCATTTTAAGTTGATTTAATTAAACAGTCAAACGTTACATTGGTGGTCCGTGGATTATTTATTATCAAGTTGGTGTTTGCGTAGCCCATACATGCTCGGGAAATCTGTTGACATGACCATGATCCATCGGGACGTTTCATGTAAATGTAGACCTGCGGCACCACCCCGTGTGCAACAGATTTTCTCTTTATAGTAGGCCTATGTCTGTGCTGTTGCTATTAATGCGGATCAGCATTTACCCCCCCCCCCCCCCCCCCACCCTAGTGGTATGTAAAATAGGATACAGGTGGATTCCACCACACCCTTCCTTGCTTTACAGGTCAAACACATCGCATAGCGTTGGCTGCAGGTGGCTAGGTGCAAGGTGGGAGCAGAGACGCACTTTTCGTGAAGTTTGGTTCAGACTATATAGGCTACCTGAGAGATGAAGGAAGATTCGGGTGAGAAGGACGTGGAGAGGTTAGTAAAAGCTGTAAACGATCCACCGTTTCACTCACAGTCGATCACCTGTATCCACAGTCAACCGTTGTTTTAATTAATTAATGTAGAGTTGTCATGTCGGTTGTCATTCTCCAACACGCATTCTGACAACCACAGCCTTTCAAGATTCAAGATTCAAGATTCAATATGACTTTATTTATCCCGAGGGAAATGAAGGTGCAACAGTTGAAACAGGGGGAATAAATGCACACAAAATATACTAATACCTAAAACTAAAAACTAAATAACAACAAACTAAACTAAACTAAACTAGTATAAACAAAATATAACTAAATGAAATCTAAATGAAAATCTAAATGTATTGACAGATGAATTGCACAATTTACAGTATTATTACAGTAATACGTAGGTATATACAATATACAACAATACGTATAGTGCAAATTGGCAGTAATAAAATACAAATAAATAACTCAGATGAATACTGAAAAAGTGACATGTGAAAAGTGAAATTGAATTTACAGTGCAAAATTACAGTGAAAGGATTTACAGGGCGTTGACCAAAAAGTGAATTACCGTCTGGTCTAATATTGAAATAACATGGTAAAACAAATATGTAGTTAGTGTAGTATAGTGTAGTATATATTTCTACTCGGGTGGAATAAGAATCTTTCTCAGAGGTCCGGATACTAAGTTCAATATCTTTATTGAACAAAAGCATCAAATGAAAGCATCTATACTGCAGCGAGATGGAGCCTCACTGGTGCCAATTCGTAGACTGGCGACGCGCTCCTTTACATCCTTACAAACATTATATAGAAAATAGCATCATAAACATCGACTACTCCTATTGGTCAAAGTAAACAAACATAGACTAATACTATTGGTCTGAGAGGTACAACCAGTATCCACTACTCTGGTTGGTCACGGTGTCTTCATCGTCAGGTCACAAGTTTACTGGCCACACCTGTTGGTCGCATCTCCAACAACCCCAGGGGGTCGCATTCCTGGCAACGCCCTTTGGTCGCCTCAACACGCATGGCCCTTACAATGCATACAGTATCACAGATAGTGTTTTAGTTTTATACTTAGGGTATAAAAATACACTACATTAGCCTCTTAAGTAAAAACGAAGTTAAGCGGGCCGAGGCAATCTATATTATGTGCATTGATTTTTTTCCACGTTTATGAAAGGACAATATGAGTTTTAATATGAATTTCGAGCTTGGGTTGGGTGATGTAATGTCTGATGTGATGTATGATGGGTCTAGTACCGCGAGTAGTGGCAACTTTACTGAGTTGAAAATTGTTTGTAATGAGTTAAATACTAAAACTGTATAAAGTCAGACGCTCGCATTGTGAACCAGGACTGAATGACTTGAAATCGACCTGACCCGCTAAATCCTGTCCCGTCTTTTGCCGCGTCCTTTTTTGGCTTTGGGCTTTGCTGTGGTGCATTTTCCATTTGCTTTTAATTTGATCAGATATAATGCGACTTATGCTGTCTAATGTACTCAAGATTAAAGATTCAAGATTTCGATTTGCCATTTGCAACAAGTACAATGGAATGCGATCCCCATTCCTTTCCCGCAGTGGGAATTTGTTAAACACAATACTATGAGAATAATAATACACAATAAAAAAAGTAATACAAATACAAATAAAGTGATTGATGGATGATATGTACATGTGTTGAATTGTGCAAAAAGCATTTTAAAGCATTTTAAAGTGCCAGTAGTGCAGCAGCATCATGAATCCAATGCAGTACAGTGCAGTACAGTGCAGTAACTGTAATGAGTCATTTTGCAAAGTACAATAGTGTAATGTCAACGACAATGTTATGATAGTGGCAGCAGCCCTAGTTCAGTAGGCACACTGCATGTGAATAAAAACGTTCCTGTTGAGAACAATTAAATGCTCATTTTATTTAAAAGTGTCACCAGACAGGATACTAATTAATATAATAATAGTAGGCCTAATACAATTGTCTTTGTCTTTCTCCCATATGCAGGGAAGTGGTGGAGATTTCAACACATCAAAGAAAACCCATTTTACAGGCAATATTTAAGTTCCTCCTCCTACTTGGTGTGATGATGACTACATTCAGCTACATATCTGCAAACAGAGCAACATGGGCAGAATATCTGCAGTACAATTTGAATGGAACCAACAAGAATCAAAGCCCCCCCCTTTATCAAGTTGATCCAAACCAAACCTTCATTCAGTACCACCTGGCTTATCCAAGGAACTACCATTTTATCCTGGATGACACAGAGGTGTGTAGGTCCAACACTCCTTATGTGGTTCTGGTGGTTCCTGTGGCCCCCGGTAACAGGAAAGCTCGGGACGCTATCCGGAAAACGTGGGGCAATGAGACTCTGGTTCAGGGTGAGCTGATCCAGACTGTCTTCCTCCTGGGTCTCCCCAGCCATGGCAACATCACAGCGTTGCAGGAGGGTGTCAGCGAGGAGAACCTGCAGTACCATGACCTGATCCAGAGTGACTTCATAGACAGCTACATCAATCTGACCATCAAGACCATGGTGATTATGGACTGGCTAGCCACGCAGTGCCCTAAGGCGTCGTACGCCATGAAGATCGACTCGGATATGTTCCTAAATGTGGAGAATCTGGTGAGAATGTTAAAGGCACCAGGGATCCCCAAGAAGGAATACCTGACCGGCATGCTGATGTGGAACAGACCTATAGTTCGCACTCGGTCCTCCAAATGGTATGTGCCTGAGGAGATGTACCCTGACCCTCTCTATCCAACCTACACCCTCGGAATGGGCTACCTTTTATCGATTGATCTGGCAAGACGTTTTGTGGATGTCTCAAAATTGATCACACCCTTTAATATTGAAGATGCCTATATTGGCATGTGTATGAAAAAGTTAGGACTCCATCCCACTCAGGCCCCACACCCTGGCGACTTTAGAGCCTATCTCAATGTATACAATCGCTGTACATTCTCTCGGGTCATCACCTACATTCTCGGCAGCTCAGAACAGCTAGTGACTTTCTGGACAGACTTAAAAAAGCCTGGCCCGGCATGTTAGCAGTGGGATATATATATAATAATATAATATAATATATATATATATAATATTTTTGGAACATTTGCATTATTGACGTATTTCATCTGTGGTCGTTTGTTAGACTGTTACAAGAGACTGTTACTGTTACTGACACAAGATACAAGATATTTATTTGCGATTTGTACATTGGAATGCATGCTACCCATTCCCTCCCACAGTAAACATCTCAAAAAACAATACCATACAAATATTAATATTATTTATATATACATATATATTATTATTTTTGTTCGATTAATTGTTCAGCCTTACTTCTGGTTGTGGCAGCTCCCCCAAAACGAATAAATAAAAAATACGTTGAATAAATTCATATTTAGTTTGCTTACTTTGTATGTCAATGGTGAACTATTCAAATGGTCTAATGGTCAATTAAAATGATCAATGTTGCAGTTGTGGTGGAGTGACATAATTCACCCACCCAATACCGGGGCGTCCGACTCCCGTCTCTCGGCACTACACCGTATTCCAATCATTGGCATGGTGTACATATCCGTGTGAATAAGCTTTTTGGTATAAAATATTTGGTTAGCCTTTTAAAGGTCGGGTTAGGGTGTCATGCATTTGCGAGACAGCAAGGAAGGGCGTGAAATTTGACCCGGGAGTGAAATTTGACCCAGGATTATAAACCTGTTTTGCTGCTTTGCATAGTTTAAAGTGCATCCACCTTCAGACACCTGCTCTGGCGGTTTTAGATCATTGTGAATATACCGGGGAATGAACAGGAGACTATTCACTTATTATACCGACATACAGATAAAAGACTGATCGGTTGAGGAGGATGTACGTAGCTGGTACGTATATAACGTAACTGCGTGTGTTTTTGTGTGAACTAAATAAGCGGGTTGCGTCCATACTCGTAACTACGATGTAAACAATGTCTCTGTTTCTTTCCCTGTACCTCCTTTTTCCTGTGTATATGTACAGTATATATATATATATATACACCTGTATATTATAATAATAATAATCATATACTGTATATACATACACATATATTGCATACATATTCCTAAATATATACATACAAAACACAAAAAATGACTCCTTCTGTTTCGTTTAGCTCCAATGAGGAAGATTGTGTTGTGCTTAATAGCGCTGCTGGTCTTCGTTGTGGTGTATTTCGTCAATGGTGGGACATGGCGAAGAGCAGATCTCCCTGCAGATCCTGGGTCGTACTATGTGGCCTACCCACGCAACTACAAGTTCATCCTGGACGACACCGACGTGTGTGACGAGCAAGCGACGAGCCCTTTCCTGGTTCTGCTTGTGCCGGTTGCCCCCGCTAACAGGGAAGCCCGGGACATCATTCGGAAGACATGGGGGAAACAAAGCGTGGTTCTGGGAAAGCTGGTCCAGACTGTCTTCCTGCTAGGCCTCCCCACCGGAGCAGACGCCCAACAGCTGCAGGGAAAGCTCCGTGTGGAGAGCCAGTTGCAACGGGACCTTGTCCAGAGTGACTTTCAAGACAGCTACCACAACCTGACCATCAAGACCATGTTGATGCTGCGGTGGCTGTGCTCACGGTGCGCGAGCGCCAGCTACACCATGAAGATCGACTCTGACATGTTCCTCAACGTTCCGAATTTAGTCCGGCTGTTGCTGGATCCGAGTACGCCCAGACACAACTACATGACGGGGCTAGTGTGGTGGAAGAGTCCCGTTTTAAGGGACCCCTACAATAAGTTCTATATGCCGAGGGAGGTCATCGCCGAAGCAGAGTACCCTCCCTACGCTCTGGGCATGGGCTATGTTATGTCCCTCGATCTGCCTGGGAAATTGCTGGAGGCCTCTACTCACATCCGCCCCATCTACATTGAAGACGCCTACTTGGGGATGTGTATGAAGCACATAGGCATTCGACCCACCAACCCACCAGACCAACGCATGTTCATTGTCAACCCCATGTTTCCATTGGGTCGCTGCAGCCTTGCCACGGTTATTGCCGTGACAACAACGAGCATCTCACAGATGGTCAATTATTGGATTACGAGCCAAGAGTCACAGGGCGACTGCTGACTAATACAAACACAACCATATGATACAATATCACTGTATAATAAAATATGATCAAATATGTTTGCTAAATACAGTTGTTTTATACCTGGTAACATGTTTTATTGTTTTAGTGTTAGCTTATACTACTACCTTGACATTAACTTTGAGGCTTACCAACTACTTTGACCTTTCTGACTTTTGTGTTATTTTACATACACACAGTGTGTGTGTGTGTGTGTGTGTGTGTGTGTGTGTGTGTGTGTGTGTGTGTGTGTGTGTGTGTGTGTGTGTGTGTGTGTGTGTGTGTGTGTGTGTGTGTGTGTGTGTGTGTGTGTGTGTGTGTGTGTGTGTGTGTGAACCTGGTGAACTACAGTTCAAACCAAATTAAGCCCTAAATATGAGAGAACCAGATGACGCTGCGCAGTGATTTTAGGATGTCATATATATACTGTATTTTTCTGGTTGTCTGGCTTTTAAACCACAAGAGGGCGCCAATATATCAAATAATGCGGAGGAGAACGGCTTTGATTTTGCTTATTAAACGTTAGGCCTACTATATGAATACACATCATAGTTGATGCAGCCCAGACATGGTTTTATATTACAATACTGTATAGGGAAAACACTTTAAAGCTATAATATTGTATTTAGAAAATACATCGGTCTTTACTTCCCTAATTCCCTTCCTCAAATAATAAACTACAAGTCTGCCAGGTGTTTGCATAGTTCCACGTCAGTGTACTTGAGAAGTAACCGCCAGAATTTAACTAGTACTTATAATCAAATAATTATAATAAAATAATAATAATAAAACAAAGATGGCTACCGAAACACTTAATCATCAACCTTTCTGGTCCAAAAAATTCCACAACGGGGCATGCAAACAGGAAAGCACAGTCTTTTCTAAAAAAATGTACCTACCTTTGTCTTTTTTATTGCAGACTGTATATACTTTAATTTGTATTGAATGAGTATGAATTGTGATGGCAAATTAAGAACAACCGGAGGGTGCAAATGCGCTCTCTCTGAGCCGCTATAAATGTAACGTTCTTCTTTGGTCAAATATGTACCTTACCTACTGTGTGTGTGTGTGTGTGTGTGTGTGTGTGTGTGTGTGTGTGTAAAGAATGCTGATATGGGATATGAAACATAACCAGTAGTCAATGTGCAAGCAGCCAGTTGAATTGTGAATTTATGCTACTCTGTTGAATTCATATATTTGTAAATCTGACTAAGAAAGAGTCAGTGCCCAGCCCACCCTCCCCAGCAACGAACCTCGCCGCACGTCACTGCTGAGAAGAATAGTCGACCTCACCTGGAAACCTCCAGATGCTAACGCTAAGCTAGCTATGAGGGAACTTTACTCAATCGATTTCAATCATGCCAACTTGCGGCAGTATAGCTCAGGAGGTAGAGCGGTCGCCTCACAACCGAAAGGTCGCTGGTTCAATCCCCCGGCTCCTCCTAGAAGAAACTGTCGCAGGTGTCCTTGAGCAAGACCCTAGCCCTCACTGCTACTGACGCGCTGGCTGTCTCCTTGCATGGCTGACTCCGCCATCGGTGTATGAATGGGTGATGTGGGGCATGACTTGTAAAGCGCTTTGGATAAAACCGCTATATAAAAGCCGGCATTATTATTAACTTAAAGACTGTGCTCCCTAAATTCCATCAGCATGTTCCTCATGCTCTACAACAGGAGAGAGAACATTAGACCACGTTTACACTAACAAGGCCGATGCTTACAAAGCCGTCCCCCTCCCCCACCTTGAGCAGAGTGATCATGTCTCTTTGTTCATGCTGCCTAAGTACACGCCACTCATCAAGCGTGTGAAGCCCACCGGAAGCCCTAGGACAGTCAAAGTGTGGTCTGAGTGAGCAGACTCTGAGTTGCAGAACCGGTTTCTACACGCAGATTGGAGTCTATTTGCCTCCCAGTCCACCCTAGACTCGTACACCGACATCGACATCCTCTGTTTTGGATTACATCAATTTAGCATTGACACTGTCACCGCCCTCAAACAGATCACAACATTCCCCAAGCAGAAGCCGTGGATGAACAGAGAGGTCCGCCTGCTCCTAAAGGCACGTGGTGCTGCTTTTAGGTCGGGCGATGCACTGGCCTACTGTTTAGCCAGGGCTAACCTGTAAAAAGGGCATCAAGTTGGCCAAGCTCAACCACAAGCACTGACAAACATTGCTAACATCCGTTTCTCCTGGTTTACGCCAGGAGGAGCGAGAGATGAGAACTCTCTCTCTCTCTCTCTCTCTCTCTCTCTCTCTCTCTCTCTCTCTCTCTCTCTCTCTCTCTCTCTCTCTCTCTCTCTCTCTCTCTCTCTCTCTCTCTCTCTCTCTCTCTCTCTCTCTCTCTCTCTCTCTCTCTCTTTCTTTATCGTTTTCACACAGCATTCAGAACATACACATGTTGCGGCTATAGCTCCTTTGAAACGGAGAGGGATGGACAAGGTGGTTGCTTGGGCAGAACAAACAGACCAGAGAGTGAATGACCACCTCCCACCACTTCTCATCTCAGGAAACTGTCCCACGCTCCCACGCTGTGTCACACACACACACACACACACACACACACACACACACACACACACACACACACACACACACACACACACACACACACACACACACACACACACACACACACACACACACACACACACACACACACACATTACAGCCCCCTCGTCTTCTGTGACACAGAGAGAGACATAGAGAGAGAGAGAGAAAGAGAGAGAGTGAGAGAGAATTTATGGAGTTCCGTCCCATGTGGTACAGGTGGTAACTTCATCGCCAGCGAAGGTTCTGTAAATACTACAGTGACACATGTACACATGTACAAATGCACACAAACACATGTGTGCACGTGAATACACACAGTGGGTCACAAGACAAGCAGGGATCAGGGGAGAAAGAAAGACTGTGCAATTACTACAACTCCTGGAGAGAGAGAGAGAAGGAGAGAGAGGGAAGGAGAGGGAGACTACAAGGCTGTACAATAATATTCAGAGACACAAAGACAAGTACAATGGCGGAAAAATGAAAAAAAAAGAACTGTCTCAACGAGCAAAGAAAAAATATGGACGCTATTCTTGGCATAAGACCAAGAGTGGTTTCTCTCGGGCCCCCCGGGGAACAGGAATGGCAGGCCTGGATGTCCAACTTGGTGTTCAGTAGTATAAGGTTGGTTCTGCTTAGTAAAGCTCCTTCATTAGGGCCCTCTGTGTAACACATTGCATGAAGCCATGACTTTGATAGATTAATTCATTGTTGACTCCCCCCCCCATACACACACACACACTGCATATATTATGGAATGCCACACAGAAAGAACAACTTTTTTCTGCTAGTGTTTACATTCCCGTAAAAACGACAAGATGAAGTGCAAGGGGTTGGAGCTGGTGAGCAAGGGTGGCTGGAGGAGAGGGAGGTGCAGGGCAACAAGCGCAAGGGAGGGGAGAGAGATAGGGTGGAAATAGTGGGGATGGAGGGCCAGCGGGGGAGAAGGAGGTGGTGTGTGTGAAATGAGGGTTACATTGTTGACACACACAAACCTCACAGCTTCTCCTTCTCGGCTCTCCTCCTGCTCCACCAGCAGCAGGAGGTGCACTTGGCACCTCACACTCCTGTCTAAAGGCCCGTTCCACCACACCTGTCCCGCTGTCTCAACCCAAGAGGGGGGGGGGGGTTGCTGGGGGAAGGGCTCGGCTAGATAGTGTTGTCTGTCAGACAGATGATCTACTGCAAGAAAATAGACGGACAGACGAAGAGACGGACGGACAGACGGACGGACGGACGGACGGACAGACAGACAGACAGACAGAAGATCGATATATATATATATATATAGATACATACATACATACATACATACATACATACATACATACATACATACATACATACATACATACATACATACATACATACATACATACATATATGTACTGTTAGGACAGCATGTTAGCATAACATCCCCAGTCTGACCCTGGTCACGCTGGTCGAGCCGGGTTGTACCAGCACCTCTTATAGCCTCCCATGTATTGAAAGGGTTTGTTCAAATAGCATCATAGTGGAAAGACACACACACACACGCACACACACACACACACACACACACACACACACGCACACACACACACACTGACTCATGGAGTTCACACGTAAAGGATGGCATTAATGTTCAAGGTTAGTTGATCAATATTAACCAAACCTGAACCACATGGCTATGGTTCCTAAGAGCAAATAATGTCCTACTCCCACAGCTGTGCGAAAGAAGAAGGGAAGAACATGGGCCAGGAAAGTGGAGAACAAGATAATAATAATAATAATAATAAAAATAATATTATTGATGATAATAATAATAATAATAAAAAATCTAACTTTACTTCTATAGCACCTGTCATACACAAAAAGCAGCCCAAAGTGCTTCACAATAGTAAAAAGACAAACAATTAGCGTAAGAAGACATTATAAAATAATTATAATAAAAGACAGGGTGAGAGCATTGCAGAAAATATAAAAAGTCAATATATAACAATATAAGATGCCTTATCCTACCCACTCCTTTTTGCCATGCATTGTAAGTATCTGAATCCACGGGAAGCTGCTTTTGGCAAAGGGGCCTTTATATGGTTAGAAGATAGAGATGATGCTGATGCTTGTATATTGACATCACCTATAGGACCATGTAGTGGAGAGTGTCCCTATGAACATGGACCTCAACACAGGCATACACTGTACCAGCAATACCAAAGTGATGTTACCACAGAACGCCACAGGAAGTCCTTTCTTCCTGTGGCCATCAGACTCTTTAATTCATCTACCTCGGGTTGTGAGAGGGACAGTGGAGACTCAGTGACCTGAAGTCAACACACTATAAATCCTTTCACTGTAATTTTGCACTGGAAATTCAATTTCACTTTTCACTTTTCACATGTCACTTTTTCAGTACTCATCTGAATTATTTATTTATTAGTATTTATTACTGCCAATTTGCACTATACGCATTGTTGTATATTGTATATAACTACGTATTACTGTAATAATACTGTAAATTGTACAATTCATCTGTCTATACATTTAGATTTCACTTTTGTTTATACTAGTTTAGTTTAGTTTGTTGTTATTAGTTTTAGGTATTAGTATATTTTTGTGTGCATTTATTCCCCCTGTTTCACCTGTGTCTCTGTTGCACCTTAATTTCCCTCGGGATAAATAAAGTCTCTTGAATCTTGAATTGAATGCTCATGGGAATTAGATATCACTAAAAGACGTGTGTGTGAGCTTCTGACAATGTGTGAAGATACCTCAAGATCCAACTTCAGACTGAGCATGCGTGTGTTCCTGTGTGTGTGTGTGTGTGTGTGTGTGTGTGTGTGTGTGTGTGTGTGTGTGTGTGTGTGTGTGTGTGTGTGTGTGTGTGTGTGTGTGTGTGTGTGTGTGTGTGTGTGTGTGTGTGTGTGTGTGTGTGGTGTGTGTGTGTGTGTGTGTGTGTGTGTGTGTGTGTGTGTGTGTGTGTGTGTGTGTGTGTGTGCGTGCGTGCGTGTGTACACACAATGTACACTGATCAAGGCGGCTTGCAACGTCTAGGGGTCTTGTGCCCCCGGCTGCAATGGAACGCACGGGACTTGGTGGACCTCGCTTGGTATTGGTGCGCGTCGGGTTTCAACGCGTGAACGTCGCCGAGCCGCTTTGGTTTAATTTAGTGTCTGCATCTGCAGCTCAGCTCTGGCGACAAAAGGCATGTGTACAAGAGCTTATGGGGGTTCACCTCACTTTCGCCAAATAAAAATAAACGCTTGCACATGCATATGTGAATACACGACTCGGGATGTAAGGAGTGAGGTGGATGGCCAGTTCTCATTCCCATGACCTCATGTCCACTATATTGTACTTAAAGACCACGGTGAATACATAAACACAAATATAATGTATAGCACAAAGGAGTTCATGCAAGGGCACTTGAGTAGATATAACGCGCCTTCGCTCACTTGAGTCGTCGTTTGTCTCATTGAAGGATGTCATGTAACAAGAAGTACAATGGAATTCACTCTCGCAGTATGACGTATTCACAACAACGACAGTAGAAGTAAAATTTAACACTGAGTAATAATATAAAGTTTAAAAACACATATATATGTATATATTATATATATATATATATGATATATACATATATATGTGTTTTTAAACTTTATATTATTACTTAGTGTTAGATATTATATATATATAATAATATAATATAATATATATTTTATATATATATATAAAGTGAGAAATAGCAATAATAACTGATAACAATAAAGCAATTTGTAAAACTCTTGAAGAATTAGTCCCATTAGTAATATGGTGTTGAATGTGGATATGTTAGCCCCAAGTCTGACCTTAGATATCTAGCTCAACCACCAGTAATCCTATCTGCTGTGGATATTCCCTCCTCCTATTATTGCAGGTGCAGCGGCATCAAGGACGCGCAAAGATGCGCGCTCTCGCTCCTCGCCCCGCCCACTCCTCAACTCGAGCCCCTTGCAAGTCTCTCGCTCAATAAGAGCCATTGTTGAGAAAGTATCCCCGCCGCTTCTCGTTCGGACGCACGACGTCTCGCTGCCTTCGTTGCGTTCACGTTGACAGATGCGTTGCGTGTCTGCCGGTGTCTGTTGCTGTAGTCTCTAACGCTCAGTTTTTCTTAGAAAGAAATGTATTGCACTTCTCGAAAGCTCAGTGGATACAACGTTTGGAACCCAGTGTCTCTGTGCATGTTCCGGGGGGTTTGGGTTTCTCAATCAAGGTAAGTTTTACCAGCACTCCACACACACACACACACACACACACACACACACACACACACACACACACACACACACACACACACACACACACACACACACACACACACACACACACACACACACACACACACACACACACACACACACACACACACACACACACACACACACACTAACGCGCGCATACACGCACGACTTTTAAAGTCTCATTAGTCGCACAGTGGCTTTATTTTCCGCAGTATTCCATGCATTCTGCGGGGGTTTATTTTATTTATTTTGAAGGGTCGTGAATGTCCAACGACAGGACCGGAGCTTGTTTATGAATGAGTTAACTTAACTTGGAGTGACATCTTACTTAGTTGCATTATTTTTTCAATATCCGTGACACGGGTCTAAGGACAGTTGTTTTCCCACAGACAGCATTCATAGTTTTGCACAGACACAACTATTGAGTGCATCACCATTACACGCGTGAAAGACGCTCTTGTTTTGAGAGCTGGTTGGGTCGTTCATTTATCATGTTGCAATCTTAAAATTAAATCACTGTGACAGACACGCATTGTTTTAGTGTTGTTAGAGATAAGGGATTCTGTGGACAAGCTCATGTCGTTCTTGTTGCTTTATCCCTTGTCTGTGTCAAATGTGTCGGATGAGATGGAAAGCAGCAAGTCCTTAATTGTTTCGACGACACATGGAGGGAGAGAGGGAGAGAGGGAGAGAGGGAGAGAGGGAGAGAGGGAGAGAGGGAGAGAGGGAGAGAGGGAGAGAGGGAGAGAGGGAGAGAGGGAGAGGTAAAGAAGCGACGGATGGACCATCGGAGCAGAAGGGCGAGAGAGAGGGAGGGGGCTGAACATTCCTGACTTGGTGTCTCAGCAATTTCATTAAGTTTTATTTTTTGCGAGATGCTACGTTTACCACCTTTTGGTTAGAGAGCTTAACCCAAATCTAGTCGTCGTCCCCACACACACGCGCTTTGGACTAATCCAAGGGTCATCTAATTAGTGCTCAGGTCATGCCACCATGACAACTTAAAAGAGGAGAGGGGGTGTGGGGCAAAAGGGTACCCCCACCCTGCATCAAAGAGTTAATAACCACATGGATTTAAGAGGCGCAAGGCGAAAATTATGCTTTTATCACTGTGTGTGTGTGTCTGTCTGTTTTTGTGTGTGTGTGGGTGTTTGTCTGTCTGTGCCATGTGTGTGGGTGTGTGAGGATGAGTGTGTGTAATTGTGGGGGGGGGGGGTCGTTACAAGCACTGACTATTGTTAGTGCTTGTAACTACTGACTAACAATAGTGTCAGTGGTTGTAAAGCCCACCCACCCCCCACACTGCCTGCTAAATTAAAAGTGTGCCCTGTGGTGTTCTGATGTGACACAGCCCTGCCCTTATAGAGTATGTTCACACACAGACACACACGTGCTGCAGCAACCTGGCTACATACACACACACACACACACACACTTACACTTACACTTACACTTACATTACATTACAGTCATTTAGCAGACGCTTTAATCCACAGCGACTTATAATGTGTTATACTGAGTAATAATGTGTTATAATGTGCTATCATGTGTATACTGGTACACTTATAATCCTCCAACAGTTTTTACTAACTCGAGGCTTTTCAAGTCAAGTCAAGTTTATTGTCACATCAAAGTTATACAAGTATAAGCAATGGGTGAAAATCTTATGTGCAATACCTGACGACAGACAGAGGTTATAAAAAAAATAAGTAAAAAGTACAAACTGTATAAAGTTAAATATCTAAAATTATAAAAGTGCATATATAATGCGATATATTAGCACAGAAATATATTTTCCTCACAAGCTGACCTCCCCCTGTTCTGCACTTTATCTCTCTCATGTCCTCTTTCTCTCTCTCATGTCCTCTTTCTCTCTCTCATGTCCTCTTTCTCTCTCTCATGTCCTCTTTCTCTCTCTTTCTCTCTCTCATGTCCTCTCTCTCTCTCATGTCCTCTTTCTCTCTCTCATGTCCTCTCTCTCTCTCTCTCTCTCTCTCATGTCCTCTTTCTCTCTCTCATGTCCTCTTTCTCTCTCATGTCCTCTTTCTCTCTCTCATGTCCTCTTTCTCTCTCTCATGTCCTCTTTCTCTCTCTCATGTCCTCTTTCTCTCTCTTTCTCTCTCTCATGTCCTCTCTCTCTCTCATGTCCTCTTTCTCTCTCTCATGTCCTCTCTCTCTCTCTCTCTCTCTCTCATGTCCTCTTTCTCTCTCTCATGTCCTCTTTCTCTCTCTCTTTCTCTCTCTCATGTCCTCTCTTTCTCTCTCATGTCCTCTCTCTCTCTCATGTCCTCTTTCTCTCTCTCATGTCCTCTTTCTCTCTCTCATGTCCTCTCTTTCTCTCTCTCATGTCCTCTTTCTCTCTCTCTCTCTCTCTCTCTCTCTCTCTCTCTCTCTCTCTCTCTTTCTCTTTCTCTCTCTCTCTTTCTCTTTCTCTTTCTCTCTCTTTCTCTTTCTCTTTCTCTCTCTCTCTCTTTCTCTTTCTCTTTCTCTCTCTCTCTCTCTCTCTCTCTCTCTCTCTCTCTCTCTCTCTCTCTCTCTCTCTCTCTCATGTCCTCTCTCTCTCATCTGTCTATCCCCTGGTCTCCTATAGTCCCGTTGCAGCTGTGTGTAATGTGGGGGACTGCTGATCTTCTGGGAATGTCTGAGAAAGCAGGAAGCATGCTCATGCACATGTCTGAGACCACTAGGATTGTAATTGCCATTGCAAATCTAAGTGGTGTAATTGCAATAATTGCAATTATTGTTGGCAAAAACACCATGTGGTCGGTAAATGAGAGAGCAATTTCAGTGCATGTGATTTATGAGGGGACTGTAGTTAAAGCAATCTCTGATCAGCTTTTTTTCATTAATTTCCTATCTTGTTACCAATTGGTGTATATTAGTTTGTAAAATACAAACGTATCCAACAATTGCAATTTAAAAATCATGTCTGTAACTTTCCTTGAACTTAAAGGAAACAACATCTGAATCCTTACCAATAAGGGAGGTACAAGGGGTCAATCATCGTCTGATAACCAGTGGAGAATGTCTGTCCAAACACCCCCCCCCCCCCCCCCATATATCTGCATCACTGCTGCACTTCGCTCGGAGGTAACAAGATACTCCGTGAATAACTAATAATAATAATAAGAAGAATTATAATTATAATAGTTGTATTGAACCCGAGTTGCATTCAAATTAAATTAGTGGAAGAATCTGCAATACATGTTTTGCACAACTTATACATCACCTGCAAAGGAATACTGTTAGGAGGAGAGAATAGTGGAGAGAGATGAGCTGAGAGATAGCATCAGACCAGGTGTATTTGGGGGCTTTAATGGTCTCTTCCCGACACTCAATCTGTCTTCGGGGGAAAGGAAACACACCCAGTCCCCCATATATCCACTACCTGGGGCCAAGGAGTTGACCTGTGTGTGTGTGTGTGTGTGTGTGTGTGTGTGTGTGTGTGTGTGTGTGTGTGTGTGTGTGTGTGTGTGTGTGTGTGTGTGTGTGTGTGTGTGTGTGTGTGTGTGTGTGTGTGTGTGTGTGTGTGTGTGTGTGTGTGTGTGTGTGTGTGTGTGTGTGTGTGTGGTGTGTGTGTGTGTGTGTGTGTGTGTGTGTGTGTGTGTGTGTGTGTGTGTGTGTGTGTGTGTGTGTGTGTGTGTGTGTGTGTGTGTGTGTGTGTGTGTGTGTGTGATAAGGGGTGGGTGTGGTGTGACTTCGGGGACAAAACTTAACCTTATGCTCTGTGGGATAAACAACATACTGTAACCCCCCTACCCTTACACACACACACACACACACACACACACACACACACACACACACACACACACACACACACACACACACACACACACACACACACACACACACCTGGGGTTATTCTGGAGGCCTTATGTTCTTCAAAGGGGCCGTGCGTCTGGATACGTGCTCCCTCCCGCCCTATACAACCTGAAGGCACAAGGAGAGAAGAGAGAAGATGTTTAAGTGGTCTGAAAATGATACTCTACTACACGTTCCTCTGGAAGAGTACACCCACATGTATCTCTTTAGGGTCGTGTGCGGGATAACCTGGGGCCTCGGCCACCTTGGGCTCAGCTACAGGTGAAATGTAAAGAGAGGCATGTGACAAAAGGGCTGGCCTGCGCTTGCGTCTTTAGCCCCGAATGGCGTACAATGTGTGGGCATATGGCGTTCACTGTCTAGCATCACTATTTATTTTATTTTATTATATTTATTATATTTATATATTTTATTTGTGTTTGACACATGCATGCATGCATGCATGCATGTGCAAGTTTGTATAATCCGGTGTATTGCATGGCTTAAACAAGCAGAGCATGTGGTACTTGCTGACATGTCCTCCTGAGTGTGTGTTAGAGTCAGACTGTAATCAGTCCGACTCTGGCCAGATGAGGCTGCTTTAACCAGCCACCAACCACACACACAAACACACACTCCACAGTAGAATACCATGGAGGTCACAGCTTAGGAGCAGAGCATGCCAAGAGGTGGTGGACAGGATGAGACCTACTCTTCTCTAAGGAAACATCAATTCAAATGAGAATTATTCACAACACATAGCACAACACATAGCACAAAAAACAGCCCGGTTTCTTGGATTGAAATGCTTTTTATTTGGTTTGGGGATAAGTCAGCGGCCACATCAAAGAGATGGCAAGGGGATTCTTTTTAAAGAAACACTCCACACGCAGAACCGTAGGATATTTCATAAAATGCAGTGGAATAAACCAAGCAATTCCAACCGTCCGTCCATCCTCCTCCCTCCGTCAATACCCTTCATTGCTTCTCTGATAAGAGTCAAGGTGGTGCTTGGTGTAGTGTGTGTAAGCAGTGTTGCACTGTTATGTGAGTGGAAATGGCTGAGTTGTTGTGGAAAAGGGCAGCAGACAGTTGTGTGGGTTTACTTCCCCCCCCGTGCCTGTAATCCGTGGGGTCACTGAGTCTTTTGCGACAATAGCCAAGACATTCCTCCAGAGCACGGCCAGCAGGGCCAGGCCGTAGCCCAAGACAAGCAGGCTGCAGGCGGGCCTTGGATGAGGTCACAGCCCGCCGCACAGATGGAGAATGTTTAATATTATAGAGGAGACTATAGGGGTGGGCGTTAGCCTCCATTTGTGTGGCGGTGATCTTTGCTCACTGTAATCGAAGAGAGAGAGAGAGAGAGAGAGAGAGAGAGAGAGAGAGAGAGAGAGAGAGAGAGAGAGAGAGAGAGAGAGAGAGAGAGAGAGAGAGAGAGAGAGAGAGAGAGAGGAGAGAGAGAGAGAGAGAGAGAGAGAGAGAGAGAGAGAGAGAGAGAGAGGAGAGAGAGAGAGAGAGAGAGAGAGAGAGAGAGAGAGAGAGAGAGAGAGAGAGAGAGAGAGAGAGAGGAGAGAGAGAGAGAGAGAGAGAGAGAGAGAGAGAGAGAGAGAGAGAGAGGAGAGAGAGAGAGAGAGAGAGAGAGAGAGAGGAAAAAGACAGTGACTCAAGGACACAAGATTACACGCTCTTGTCAACGATTGAATGGTGCAATGCTAGATAAACTGTATGTAGAAATTGAAAGACCTGTTTACTTTCTTTAAACTTATTTTATACATATACATGAACATCTACTAGTGTGTGTGTGTGTGTGTGTGTCCATGTGACTGCGACTGCTCGTCTGCTGTTTAAATTCAGATTTCACACGTAACATCACATGTATCGTGTCTGTGTGTTGCCCTCGTGGTCGTGTATCTAACGGCCACCTTTGGATACACACGGTCGGCCAGTGGCATGAGCGCAACGAGCGGAGTTGGTCTCGTGTGTGTGTGTGTGTGTGATGACTTGATGGATTCTTTCCTCTTCATTTAGGATTGTGGCTTAGAGGGACTACAGCTGCACTTTTACTGCTTTACTCTACTCGCAGAAACCCGGCTTCAGTATTGGGGGTTCAAACCCAAATCTGTGTTGTCGTTTAACTTTCTGTTCATGTTTGTAAGGGGACTGAAGCTATTAAAAGTCACTGCAAGTGTTTGTAGTCTACTATGCTTTACTACCCCCCCTACTCCTGAATCAATCCATAAATTTAATATGTGCCTCATTATTAGTTATTAGTTATTTACAGCCACAACAAAATGGAAATTCCACAGACTAGGTCGACCACATTCACTCGATCTCTCTTCAGGAACGTTTTATTCCTTTTTTTTGCCGATGCGCGTGTCAGCTTTGTGTGTTCTTCTGTCAGTGTTTTGCAGTCTCTCATGGCACACTGAACTTGTGCCTTCCCTGAAACATAACAGCGCTCTCCAAACATTCTCTCTCTCTCTCTCTCTCTCTCTCTCTCTCTCTCTCTCTCTCTCTCTCTCTCTCTCTCTCTCTCTCTCTCTCTCTCTCTCTCTCTCTCTCTCTCTCTCTCTCTCTCTCTCTCTCTCTCTCTCTCTCTCTCTCTCTCTTCTCTCTCTCTCTCTCTCTCTCTCTCTCTCTCTCTCTCTCTCTCTCTCTCTCTCTCTCTCTCTCTCTCTCTCTCTCTCTCTCTCTCTCTCTCTCTCTCTCTCTCTCTCTCTCTCTCTCTCTCTCTCTCTCTCTCTCTTCTCTCTCTCTCTCTCTCTCTCTCTCTCTCTCTCTCTCTCTCTCTCTCTCTCTCTCTCTCTCTCTCTCTCTCTCATATCAGAGCCGTGTGTCAACAGCCTGGTCTCCAGCGGAGCATGTCACGGCCTCTCTCTCTCTGTGGCTCCGGTCCCCGGTGTTCTGTTACACCCCTAGAGGTAAAGCGTGGCTGGCTCGCCCAGCCTTACCACGCCAGACACCACCTCAGCATCGTCCTGCAGTCAACCGGCGCTGCTCTTCCGCTCATGTGCACCAAAATGCGTGGATGAGGGGGGGTGGATCTGGATCCGGATCCGGATCTGTGACAGCAACTGTTCCTTGGCCCTAAAGGAACCTTAACCACCAATCTTAACCAACCTCCAATTCCGTACATAATTTTTGTCAGTTATCTTTGCTAAAAGACAAACAAACGAAAACATAACGTAATTAGTTGCAGAGGTGCAAAGGTTCTTTCTTTTTTTCTGTTCTGAGAGACGGCCTCATCGAAGCTATTTCCTGTTGTTCCCCGGAGAGCAATAGGCTGTCTTTAACAAGGAGTTGAGCCCAGATGTGGAGCGTGGAGGCGGCTAGGCCACATGCTAGCTTAGCCCCTACCTGTGGAATATGCTCACCTGATTCCGCAGCAGCGGAATAGATATGAGAATGGTGATAGACGCAGTGGGCAGAACCCTCCATTTGGACCCAGAGAGCCTCCACCCCCCCCAGGATGTGTCATTAAGACACTACCCAAAACTTTTCCAGTAAGCAACAATGTCTTCATGTACTGTTAAGAATATAAAGGGCTGCAAAGAGGGCTTAACCCAGTGAAATACTAAACCATTAAAACATTTTAACAGGGAAACATTCGCTAATCCATGAGCTTCTTTCTAAAGAAGCCATGTGCTCTGCGACCCACTCAAATTGCCCCCCCCCCCCCCCTCCCCCAGCACGACCCAACGGTTGAGAAAAGCGTGCTTTAACAAGTCCCCTCAAATCCCTTAAAGCACTTTTATCTTTGAGGAAACCACATTTCACTGCTGTGTCACAGATTGGTTGAGAAGGAGAGCATCTGATGTGCTCTGCAACGGGAGAGGAAGGGAGGGGGGGTGAGGGTGGGGGGGGTCAAAAGCCCTGAAGAGTCCTGGTGTAAATGCAGCCTTTGTTCTGGGAGTTGTGAACCTGGTTTCACCCTCAGGGTTTCATCCCGCCAAACAAACACCCGCTCTCAGTCTGTTCCTGCACTCATTCCCAGTCTTAACAGCGGAGACGAACGGCTGCTTGTGCGCACGTGTGTTTACTTGTGTGCCAGGGGTGTGAGCGCACACAGGAGTGATCGATGTAACCACAACGCCGCAGCGACCACAACACAACACACTTTTGTCTGATCCTCGGGCTGGACACGTGCTGGCGGCGCGCGTCTACATCCGCACACGTCAACATAACACCCACGCACACACACACATACAGAGGCAATTGTTTAGTAATGTGTATTGATTTAATAGTTCAGTCTTTGAAGGACTCCTGTTTCCTTCGTGGTGGACCTTCAGTCACTGCAGTAAATCCCTTCGCACTGTGTGACATGATACAAAGGTAATGAGGTGATACCATACCATAGCAGGGCTTTCTCGATAGACACACACACAAGCACGCCTGCCCTTATTATCATTATTTTTTATTACTTATTTATTTAAGAACAATGGAATGCTTAAGGGGAGCAAGCATTCCATTCCCTCCCGCAGTATACTTACTTAAATACTTAGATTTAAGCTAATTTAGTTAATAAGCTGAAGCCGTCACAACACACGTCCTAGGTGTTTATTTAGTGTCAAAGCAAGGTTAGCTGTAGCCAGCAACTGAGGGGTTGCACGCACAGCCTCACTCGTCAATTCCCTGTTTACTCAGTGGTCTGCAACATCTAGGTGGATGTTGTGTTGTGGTGGATGTTGTGTTGCTGTCGCTGTTGCGTTGTCTCGGAGGCCATATTGCTAGGTCTGGTTGATTTACAGATCTTTCCTTGTTCTCGCAAGATAGATGTGGGGCTAGCTCTGAAGAAATGTCATCGCGAAGAGTTAGAGCCAGTCCTTGCCAGGTGCGCTAAGATAAGATAACTCACTGTGTCCAGTCTCAAACATAACAAAAGGGCAAATGGCTTTCCTGAGCATGTTCAGGCTTTTGGAAGCACGGCGACACCTAGGCCACACCTGTCCTGCATGGAAATCCCCGCCACTGTCTACACCTCTGTCCTGCTGGGCTATTGTCCTGTTTGTTTTGTGTGCTTGGGATGTCATTGATGTTTGTATTTCGGCATCCCCCCATTATATCGATTCTATATTGATTGTGAAGCATTTCAATTTGCCTCTGAAAGGACCTGCTTTTCCCAAACTAACGGCAGATGTTTATGAATGAACAAAAGCATGTTCTATATGCACATGTGGCCAGATGCATGTGTCTGTCTGTCTGCCTGTCTGTTGTGTGTCCACATGCTTGTATTCTTCTTGTACACATGTATTCTTAATCCTTGCCAGGGGGTCGAAAGTGCATGAGGGTAAGAAGAGGAGGTTTTGTGTTCAAAGTGAGGTTTTTCCCCGCTACGCACCTCTGGTCAGGGTGATGCTAAGGTCAGGACAGGCTAAAGGTTAAGGTTAAGGTTAGGCATGCAGTGATGGGGTGAGGAAGACCTTTGCGGTCAAGGAGAAATGTCTATTCAAGGCGTAACTATATCTCTCTCTCTGTGTGTGTGTGTGTGTGTGTGTGTGTGTGTGTGTGTGTGTGTGTGTGTGTGTGTGTGTGTGTGTGTGTGTGTGTGTGTGTGTGTGTGTGTGTGTGTGGTGTGTGTGTGTGGTGTGTGTGTGTGGTGTGTGTGTGTGTGTGTGTGTGTGTGTGTGTGTGTGTGTGTGTGTGTGTGTGTGTGTGTGTGTGTGTGTGTGGAATGTGTTGTAGACGGAGTTGCTTGGCCCACGGAATAGAAGTCAAGTCACAGTGTGTGTGTGTATGCATGTGTGTGTGTGGGTGCGCGCACATGTATGTATGTTATTATGTATAAATCATCCATCACATCTATCACTTTATTGTCCTTTTTATTCTGTACAGTATTGTTATAGTATAGTGTTAAATAGTATAAGTATAGTACATTATATAGTGTTAAATTGTAGGAAATTGTACAATTACTGTACTTATGCATGTACTTATTATTATTATTATTATTTGTCACACAGTTCCTGTGCAGGCTCACATCTGAACACTGGAATGCTGTTAAATATCCATAGTGATTTTTTGACTTTTTCTATTCATTTGAGGGGGCTTGGGGTTACTCTTTTCGTGATCCGGGAGTCACACTAGTAGACATGTCCACAAGACGTTTTTAGTTAAGTTAATTTAAAATTGTTATTGTGCTCTGTGTTATAAACATGACACGCTTGTTTCAAATAAAACTATATATATATATTGTACAGTTTATATATATACATATCATATCATATATCGGATGTCTGATATGAAGATTACCTATGGCAGTACTTTATGCACGATCAATCTTTGACACACACATAGTAGAGTAGAGTAGAGTAGAGTTTTCAAATGTGTGGACATGTTCCTATGGTTCACCCTCTCAAAGAGAAACATCTGAACTACAATGCATCCCATGACTTAACTTGAAGGTCTTCTTGCGTGTCGCAACGGCTGCCCCCTCTCTCTGACATTCCTGCACTACAAGTCTTAAAATGAGATGGCAGACTCATCTGTCATGGCGGTGCACGGGCCTCCGAGTCAGACGCTAACCAAACACAGAAAGTAGAGGGAAAAGGAGAAAGAGGTAGTGGAAGTGAAAGGTAAGCAGGCGTAATGGGCCTAGTTTGTGTTGGTGTATCATAGAACGGTTGTACAGGTTTGTTGCTGTCTTTTAAAGATGTCCCTGCCAGTGGCCAGGATATCCTTGCGCTAACAGAAGCCAACCTTTTAGAAAGTGGCTTCTTGTGCTTCAAAGCTCAGAAAATAGCAACAACTACAGTCGACATACTGTTCTGTTTTAGGATGCAAACCAACGGCTCCTGAAAAAACAAGCCTAATTTATTTACTAGCCACATTTATTTAGTTTGTAGTTTGTATTTTTAAAGATTTATAGACAACCACACCAGGAACATATCTCTACATGTGTGTCCAGTGATGGAAGTGAGTGCATTTTGTAACACTGATAGCACCATAGTAATCAATGCTCTAACCTTAGGTTGTATTGTGATGTTATTTCCAATAAAATCGAGACAATGAACTATCATATGATAGTCAATTGATTGAGCTACTCCGCTACTTCACGGCAAAGTGTTTTGAACGGTCGAAATAGAGCTAGTATAGTTTGCTTAAGGGCACTTCAACAATGCAAGTGTTTAGTGATACTGGGCCTCATACTGGGGTCGATTAGTTCAAGGGGTGCTCTCTTCAGTAGACACCACCCTACTGCTCATATAAACACATGGACGCTGATGTAAGCCTAGATGTTACAAGATACATTGGTTGAGGTACTAACCAAATGCAGTGCTTATAGACACAGACACATTTTCACTTCACTTTAAGGCCTGGTGTGGGAGCAAATGGGGAGTAAGCATTACATTGTACTTGTTGCAAATGGCAAATACAAATCTTGAATGTAGGCAGTCCACAGGTTCTGACGTTGCCATTTCAGAAGAGTTCATCCGCAAGCCCTCCTTGCATTTTGGACTCGAGGCTTCAAAATTTACAATTGAGTTCATTCAAAGATGACCTTCTTACACCTCTTCTTCCCTCCGCCTGGTGAACCCTTATTCATGCCTTTGTCTCTTCTCACGTGTTACTGGCGGCAGTATAGCTCAGGAGGTAGAGCGGTCGCCTCACAACCGGAAGGTTGCTGGCTCGATCCCCGGTTCCTCCTTGAGCAAGACACCCTAACCCTAACTGCTCCCGACGTGAATGTGAGGCGTGACTTGTAAAGCCCAAAGCGCTATATAAAAGCATCCATTACCATTACTGCAACTCACTTCTCATTGGCTTCCTGTCTAAATCTCTAAATAAACTCCAGTGAGTCCAACACTCTGCAACTAGGCTCCTCACCCACACTAAGAAATATGCACATACAGTATTAGCATATGATAGTACATTTATTGAGTGCACCAGTATTACCCCCATCACTTACACTGGCTCGCCATTGCGTCCAGTGCAAATTCCACCTCGGCACATACAAAAGCTCTCCATGACCTCTCCCCCTCGGTACCTTTCAGAACTCCTCCACCCTTACTCTCCTACGCGGTCAGGTCCTCTGGCACCTCGTCACTCCCAACACCAGGCTGTCATCTGTGGGTGGCAGAGCGTTCAGTGTCCAAACTATGGAACTCCTACCACCCACAGCTCTGTAACGGCACCACCTGTCTCTCCTCGTTCAAAACCTTACTCAAAACTCATCTCTTCTTCCCCACACACTTTGGCGTGGGGAGAAAGGCACTAATATACAGTAAATTCAAATCATTATTATATATTTTTTATCATTATTTTTAGTGCACAACAAAGTCTTCCATCTAATTGTGTGTGCAGTGGGTCTAATGAGGTTTCTGTCTGGTCTGTGTCTCTCTCTGTCTCTCTCTGTCTCTCTCCCTCTATTTCTCTTTTCTATGCATTCTGACCAACTTTCTCTCCATCCTCCTCTTTTACTTTGCCTTCCACATTTCTTTGCAGGCCTTCTGTCCTGTCAAGAACAAACAACTTTCATTATTTGGGCCTCCTCCTCCTCCTCCTCCTCCTCCTCCTCCACTCCCTGTCAAACACGCTAGAAAGCTGTCATAATAAAAATAGCTTCAATAATAATAATTACTTTGATAAAAGTTCAATGGGTGTTTTTTGCAGTTTAATAATCGGTTTAATAATAAAACATTTAGTAATGTTTAATGAAAGGAAAGAATATAGTCCTAAGGAGCATGGTTGTGTGTGTGTGTGTGTGTGTGTGTGTGTGTGGTGTGTGTGTGTGTGTGTGTGTGTGTGTGTGTGTGTGTGTGTGTGTGTGTGTGTGTGTGTGTGTGGTGTGTGTGTGTGTGTGTGTGTGTGTGTGTGTGTGTGTGTGTGTGTGTGTGTGTGTGTGTGTGTGTGTGTGTGTGTGTGTGTGTGTGTGTGTGTGTGTGTGTGTGTGTGTGTGTGTGTCACATGTCTTTTTGAACTTTGAACCTGGTGGAGTATGGTGATATAGGGCTGGGCGATAAAGCGATAAGTATAATGATCGCCAAGTTCCATATAATAATTTTTCTGTGGGTTGCGTAGCATACACAGAATTCGCACACATCATGTTGATGGTTAAAAGTAAATTGAATGCTAACCGCACTACCGCACACGCGTAATGAAGAAAGTGGTAAGAGTCAGAAAGGTGCCAGAGTCGGACGAGGCTCCGAGGCTGGAGGCTGTAGCGCTTTCGCTCAACACTGGACCAAATTCAGAAATAGTTGTCCACATTCGTCACTTGGAGCCAACATGATGTGGAAAAATAGGGACCAGATTGCAAAATCCTGACATTAACCTTTATGTGTCTATGGCAACTTCCAAACGTTTGTCAGTGAAACCGTAGTGTAGATTACTGTCACATCACTCTGATTGTTTGGTTGAATAAAGGAAACCTCTACATATTCAGTGTGTTTCTAATTCGGACAAATTGTGTAGAACACTAAAGGACAACACACAGCCCACAACCGTGTGTTGTGGGCTGTGTAGTCAACAGTGACAACAATGTTGTCATTGTTGGCTACAAATGTATATATATATATATATATATAAGGGCTGTCAAACGATAACAAAGAAAATAATCTGATTAATTACATGCTTTGTGATTAATCAATTGCATATCAATATTTGCTGTGAGAAGCATTTCAAATGGATTTTGGTAGATGAGTGAACCAATGAATATACATTATAGAGTCAACTTTAAACGTCAACATCTCTAACATTTTCGTTCATTGACAATCAGGCCACAATTCTAACCTAACAATAGGCTAACTGTCCATTTGACCTAAATTCCTCCTAATTTCCTCCAGAAATCTCTGTGGCAACATAGGCCATAACAGTTCAATTTACTTAATGAACAGTAAATGAGCCATCACTCTCACAATACCTCTTACGTCTCCTTCAGCCAGTCGCTGAGTCAAACTAGCTTGTTTACATTCTCAGAGGACTACAGTTAAGTTCTTCTTTTGATCTATAGTAAAGCTGTTGGATTTTGGCGACAATTACATATCTTGATGGTGGCTTATACATTGTGTCACGGGCTGTGCTTAGGTCTCTGATCTCACCGTGCTTTGCGTTAAGGTGGTGTTTCAGGCTTGAAGTACTCTGATGGTACGAACATTCATTACTGCAACAGTTTCATCTGGGCATTTTTTTTTTTTAAATGTTAATTTTCCATTTGCTGGGCCAAGCAACGTCATCTGCTTCCATCGTGTTTACAAAGGTTCTGTGGCCAAGCACTTCATACATTCAGTGACGTATGGGGTCAAGGGGCAACATAGAGTGCATTTAATTGCGTTATTTAAATTGTTTTATTATATAGTTAATTAATCTAAATTAACTTGTTATTTTGACAGCCCTAATATTTATATGAATAATTTTAATCTGGTTTGGAGGATGTTGAACATCTAAACCAGGGGTTCCCAACCTTTTTCACCCAGAGCCCCCCCAAATGACTCCTGTTGGAATTTGCGCCCCCCCCCCCCCCCCCCGGACTTTGCCTTTGCTTTTAAAAGTGCACATTCAAAAGAGGCCTCGGTGGCCTTCTGTACATCGCTGCCAGCCCTAACAAACTGTTGTTTCTTTATGAAAAAGTCCCGATCACGCCCGACCGTTTCTGGGTGCATGGTCTGTTGGTGTCTCTTCATTTTGCAGGGTTTCATGCTGTCGTTGGCTAGCTTCTCTCTGCATATCACACACTCTGGGCGGGTTTTGTCCGTTCCCTCCATGAAACCTAAGTTAAGATAGCTCTCTAGGTAGGTCCTCATTTTCTTTTTGATTGCAGATGAGCTGTCATCTCCTTTACGTTTTTCAGACATTTTTAGACAAAATATTCACCTTATGAAGTTGGTCGCTAGCTAGCAAGCACAGCAAACTGTTACTACCACGGAAGCTGACACAGTAACGTCAATGTTGGCGCGAATCGGAGGAGTATCAGATTAATTTGTAGAATTTTTATTAAAATTAATGAATCAATAAATTTCTATATTTTATTGTAATGTAGAGACAAGGCTTTTAGCGACAATCATGTATTGCGTTACAATTATATGTAAAAAAAAATAAAATAAAAAAAATAAAAAAAAATAAAAAAATCGAAATATGATATTAGGCCTCAAATCATCTGAGGCCTGGCGCCCCCCCTGCGATCTTTGGCGCCCCCCCAAGGGGGGCGCGCCCCCCAGGTTGGGAACCACTGATCTAAACACACACTAAACAAACACTTTAACACTTTTGCGCACTGATTCAAGAGGGATATTCTTAGTCCCTCTTGAATGTGTGCAGGGACACAATTAAAAAAACTGAAACGAGACCTGAAAAAAACAAAACACATAAAAGTGTTATGTGATGGTGTGTAGCAGGATAGCGGGAGCAAACGGGGTGCTGCAGTGGCTCGTTCATTATTTCTCACTCTCACAACGTTGCATGAATCAGTATTTATCCTACCCTGGAGACCATTCCTCTGGCCCGCCCCGGTCCATAAATCTAACTACCTTTTTGGGCTGTCTGTCCTTCAGGCTCCAGGCTATAGCTCCGGGAGGGCCCCCTGGGTGCCCCTGGGGCCCCCGACTAGTGAGGTCACTGGGTAAACAGAGATGGGAGGAGGAGGATAAAGGGAGGTGTAAGGAAATGGGAAGTGGGTGATGGGGTTTAGGAGTGGGGAAAAAAATGAGTATGATGGAGAGGTGTTTGGAGAGACACGAGGAGAAGGTGGAGAGATGGAAGTGGAGGGATTAAGTGGTGGAAGAGAAGGAGGGCCGTGAGGTAGTCAGGTGAAGAAAGATTGGAGGTTCATTTTCCATTTAGTTTATTTTAAGACGCTTTTCGATGCTCATCATCTAACCCCGCGGATGTATGACTTCATTCCAGTCCTCCTTCTTCAAAGGAGACGGAATCTAGCCCCGGCTTAGCCAGGGTCCGTGTGTAGTTATACAGGGTCCTAGTCTGTTTGAACAGTTGGCCGCTCGACGCCCTTGTTGGATGCTGGGATCTTTTGAGCCTCAGTAAAAGCTATTTGGAAGAAATCCAAATCCATGCCTGTTTATTTTTTCCCAAACTGAAATCAATCAAACTAAAACCCAAGGCAGGTTTGTGGAATTTTTGTGTGAATATTGAGCTAACATCCTCTAGTGTAAATGTTTTTTTTGTTTACTTCAAGATTCAAGATGTGTGTGTGTGTGTGTGTGTGTGTGTGTGTGTGTGTGTGTGTGTGTGTGTGTGTGTGTGTGTGTGTGTGTGTGTGTGTGTGTGTGTGTGTGTGTGTGTGTGTGTGTGTGTGTGTGTGTGTGTGTGTGTGTGTTGTGTGTGTGTGTGTGTGTGTGTGTGTGTGTGTGTGTGTGTGTGGTGTGTGTGTGTGTGTGTGTGTGTGTGTGTGTGTGTGTGTGTGTGTGTGTGTGTGTGTGTGTGTGTGTGTGTGTGTGTGTGTGTGTGTGTGTGTGTGTGTGTGTGTGTGTGCTCTTAATTTGTCTCTTTGCTTGTATGGAGTTGGCTGGCGGCTGTGGGTGTCCAGGCCTGTTAAGCCAGACTGGGTTTCATGGTCCATGGACTGTATCATAAGCCCAGAGAAGAGGCAGAACGTGCTTCTCATTTACTCAACAACGGGTCAGCCTGGGTGGGCCGGCACTGAGGGGCCTAAAGGGCCTGGCACCGGGGTTAGGGTGAAAGTGTGATAAGAAAATTAAACACAATTAGTAAACTACTTTTGTTACCTCCATATCATATTTTAATGGGAAAAGTAACATTGCCCATTGAATTACCATCTATGCTGTTGACTAATGCACACTTTTAGCCTGTGATTTGTTATGCATTTAAATATACATATTATTAACTCTCTTTCTCTTTCTCTCTTTCTCTCTTTCTCTTTCTCTCTCTCTTTCTCTCTATGTGTTTCAGATGTCCATGATGACGCTCATGCCCCCGCTTGCCCTCCTCCTCTCATTTGGGCTGGTGTCATCCAGTCACTGCCCCTTGGACTGTACCTGCCAATCGGGGAACAAAATATTTTGTATGATACGTTCGTCCACCACTGTGCCGAGTGGTGTGCCTGCTGACACCAGGGAGCTTTACATCTTCCAAAACGGCATCGAAACGCTGGTGCAGGATGACTTCGGTGACCTGGGACAGCTGGAAATGTTAGACCTGAGCCATAATGAACTCACTCAGATTCCAGATGCCGTGTTTGAGCCGCTGTCAGAACTGAAAAACCTGGACCTTTCTTCTAATCACATCACCAATATATCCAAGGGCAGCTTCTCTGGCCTATATCAGCTGGAGAGGCTATATCTGTATTCCAACCGCATTCAGAGCATTCAGTCAAATGCCTTTGAAGGCCTTGGGATGCTGCTGGAGCTCAAGCTCCAGAAGAATCTTCTCACCACACTGCCGTCTCTCCGGCTCCCTAGTCTTCTGCTGCTCGACCTCAGCTACAACAGGATCCCAGCCCTGGGACCTTCAGACCTCCAGGCACCACATTTGGAGGCCCTAAGAATGAAGTCATTGGGGCTCACATCCCTGGATGAGGAGCTGATGGCCTCGTTCAAAAACCTACATGATCTCGACATCTCCTCGAACGAGCTGATTGAGCTTCCTGGGGCTTTGAAGTTCCTGAAGGGGCTGATCAATCTCAACCTATCCAACAATCCATTTGGTGTGCTCAAGATAGACATCCTGAAGAAGCTTGTTGAGCTTCATGAGCTTGACCTAAGTGGACTCAGCCTCCTGGGATTCACTGAGGGTTTGTTCCAGAGCTTCCCTAAGTTGGGCAAACTGACAGTAGCTGAGAACCCGTTCAACTGCCTCTGTCCACTGGCCTGGTTTCCTGTATGGCTTCAAGAAAGAAACATTATTCTGAAACGACCCGAGGAAACCAGATGCCATTTCCCCCTTGTCAATGCTGGGAAGATGCTAGCTGAGCTGACGCACCAGGATTTTGGATGTCCATCCACCACAACAGTGCTTGGAGGCTATCCCGTGGAAAGTACTCCCGTGCCATCGCTGACTACTGCCCCAGAAGCAACCCAAACTAACGCTATCCCTCCTCCCCCACCCAGCAAGGCGCCGGACTCTTTTAAACCAAATCATCCCCATTTTGCTGAGCCTCCGGCATCACCTAGTGCCACCAGCAGGGAGCAAGAGCAACACATTTGCCCAGCAAACATCTGTCTTAATGGGGGTACCTGCAATTTTGATCCCCTGGGGCAACTGGCCTGCATTTGTCCAAGAGGAACATATGGTCTTTACTGTGAGAATATGGACGAAGTCATTGTTCCACCTACATATTTGGTCACAGAGGTTTCTCTGAACAACCCAGTGGCGACCTCTGAACCTGATGCTATTATGTCACGAAAGGTAACCTCCACCTCAATTCTTCTGGACCTGCATCGCTTCATTGAAACAAGGCCCCACATTCGGGGCATAAGGCTGACATATCGAAACCTCTCAGGACCTGACCGCCGCCCCATAATCCTCAGTGTGCCAGTAAGCTACCCAGAGTACACTCTGCGTGGACTGAGGCCTAACTGTACCTACTCAGTCTGTGCCAGCCCCCTGGGTGAAAGAGTAAGTTCCAGAGCTAACGGTTCTGTGGAAACAGGTCCATGTACAGAGGCTCGCACAGCTGGCATGCAACCTACATCTTCAGAGCCCAGGGTGGAGACACAGAGCCAGTTGACCTACACTCTTTTCCCTGCTGTAGCTGCCCTGGCTCTGGTACTTGGGGTGGCAATAATAGCCGGGACAATCATCTGTCTGCGGAAGCGGAAGCAGACAAAGGCTGGCATAGAGCTGGAGCTGGGGCCAACAGAACCAGACCCCATGGAACTGGAGGGGGTAAAAGCTGGCCTGGAAAGCGGAGGAAATGGGACTCTACCCAAAAACTGCCTGAGATTGATCGCTGTCAAACACCCCATCCGCATACCTCCTCACAACAAAATGGGGTTATGGAATATGAGGTTCCCCTAATGCAAGGACATAGTGCATCAAATAACAATGTAGCATCTTCAAAACCATCTTATTTCTGAAGTGTAGGTTAGGTCATTGATTTCAAAACATGTTAAAGAGAGAGTGTAGAATACCCCTGCTGGTATGTGGTCGTTGGTAGATAGGATAGAATATATCCACTACAAAGTACAATATATATTCAAAAAAGCTGTTTTGCTCACTAAACTGAAAAAACATAAAGGGACATTACATGTTTGTGTTTGTGGGGTGGGGATATACAATCCTCAGTGTAAGTGCAATGCCAGCAAGGGTCTAAGAGCAGTGCCAGACTGAAAACGAAAGTGCCTTTTTGCATTGACACAACTAAAACTTTGTTTGTTTTGTTGAAACAATAATGCTACAAATCGTATTGCAATCTTCTTGCTGGAATAAGGAGATACAATGGGGGATGTTTGCCATGGGGTTGGGCGCATATCTGAAGCAGATGTCAATTAGTTGATCGAGAATTGAAAACTAAGACCCATCATCACACCATAATTGCGTATGCTAGTAAAACACAGAGGCAGTACAGAACTGGTTCTAACCACAGTGTATTTTCTGTGGAGGCTGCATGCTGCCTTGGGGTTCCACATCCAATGGCTTGCTTTGTTTTTTTTTACAATAAAAACAACCTAAAGTGGTGTGAATGGCATGTTTGACCTGCCAATGGACTGGCTCTGAGTTGTCTTGGTTGGGCTCCAGCTTTCTGCAAACCAACGTTTTGGAAATGGCTGGAGGATTGAAAAAGGGTTTGTCCCATTAGAAAAAGGTTGCACTAAAAGCACTTCACTTCTCTGCTACCTAGGGAGCCAAGGATCGACAACAATAATTCTACAATCACATACATTTAAATAAAAGAAGAAAAAAAATGATATCCCAGTTTGTGGTCACCCTATACCATATGAATATACTTGTATTATGTTTTAGCTAACATAGAACAAAGAAAGGAGGCAGAGAAACAATAGGTACTAATTCAAATCAAATCTGTTCTTTACTACCACACCCCAAATCTGATGTCTTGTTGATGTTGCTGTGAAAGACAAATGGACTAATTTAGGAGACATTGAAAATGAACTCTTTGACCTGCGTATTTGTGTTATACAATTCTATGATAAAGCTGTTTTTTGGTTGTTGTTTTTGTTATTGTTTTAGTTTTTTGACAGTTTGCTTTTGAATTGTCCTGGATTTTCTGTAATGCCTTTTATTGTTTCTTTCGATTTGGTACAGTTGTTAAATGTGTTAGAATATTAACAAAGTAATGCTTAATTAGTAATGCCAATTTTAAAGCGTCATTAACACACAATCAAAGTCCCCAAGTATTTGTTTTTACAAAGCTGCCTCCAGACCAGTATAGCTTAAAAAGCAAGTGCCTAAAATAAATTCAATTGGGAGAACACAGCGATTTTTTTTTTCAATGAAACGCCCAAAATACGTTGGAATAAAGTTCACCCCGTGGACTTATTTAGTTTGAGAAATGCAAGACACCAATTCTCAGGAAAACCAACCCTCCATCAGGCCCCGGTTAACATCCCGGTCAACCACCCGTCATTTAGTTTCACTTCTAAAATCCCAAACTACTTTCACAGACTTTTCGCCCAAAAGGACCGGGCCATAAAAGTTTAAGTTCGGAGAGTTCAAATATAAGACTTGTGTGCAGTAACCTTGTTGTTGGGGACCTACTAAATATAACCTTTGAGAGAATGGTTCTTGCTTTTTCGTACTTATTTTATTTTTATTTCTGTTTGTCCAGTCTTTTTCTCTGTGTTTATTGCCTCCATGTGTATTTTGACTTTTACTCACGCTAGGAATACTGTTATTGGGTGTTTAGAGATTGTTTTAGGTCGCTTCCAGCCAACTAGATCCAGTCAATCCAGTATTCACTCATTGCTACGGTGTGGTTTTTCGGAACATCACAAACCCTTAATTAGCAAGAATGTACTTTTGTGTGTGTGTGTGTGTGTGTGTGTGTGTGTGTGTGTGTGTGTGTGTGTGTGTGTGTGTGTGTGTGTGTGTGTGTTGTGTGTGTGTGTGTGTGTGTGTGTGTGTGTGGTGTGTGTGTGTGTGTGTGTGTGTGTGTGTGTGGTGTGTGTGTGTGTGTGTGTGTGTGTGTGTGTGTGTGTGTGTGTGTGTGTGTGTGTGTGTGTGTGTGTGTGTGTGTGGTGTGTGTGTGTGTGTGTGTGTGTGTGTGTGTGTGTGTGTGTGTGTGTGTGTGTGGGTGCTCCACATCCTCCTCGGACTGTGCATACGTCCTGTAATCCAGTATAAACACAATCACTGATACTTTTATATCGGTCCACAGTCTATCTATCAATCTATTAACTGGAATCATTTCTGTATATAGCAAGAAAACAGGGAAAGGGGCAAGGGTATATTTCAAATATCTGCATATGCTTGCAACCCCCCCCCCCCCCCATGTTTCTTTTTCTTCTGTGAAATAATTTCTTGTTCTTTTGTGTTTCTATTTTCTATGTCCGAGAAGTTAAAATGTAAATGTGTTTTGTAAATTTGTTTTTTTGAGGAAAAAATGGCACGCAATTCTGAACAAAAAATATCAGTATTAAAGAAAAAAAAAAAAAAGAAATGTGAGCCTGATGTGGAATTTAGTTTTGTTATTATGAATGCAACATTGTTTCGTCTAATGCTAGGATCACAACATCTGTTTCAAATTCACAATAAATCACAAAAGCAGACCCTCCAGGTCTGTTCATAATTCATAATAACCCGTCACTGCTTCTTTTTTGGCTCGCACGTCTCACCACCTGCATGTCCGTCCACCACTGCCCAAACGTCTCACCTCAGATATCAGTCATTTAGCCGTTCCCCCTTGTACATTCAAAACATGAACCAGAAACGTGTGCAAAGTTCTTCTTAAACATCCTTCTTAAAACTAGATGTTACATTTTTTTTGCATGTTTTGCATGTTCCACGCATGTGGAAAAGGTCATCAAAACAAGCAAAGACTAGAGGGCTCTCAGTAGAGCGCATACCTCCGCAGACACTTAAGACATCCCCTGGATCAGGATTCCAGCCAAAATCAAATCAACTGTTCCCTGGCCCATAAGCAATATAACCACCAAGTCCATACATAACTTTTAGTTAACTTTTTTAACAGACAAACCGATAAACAATCATAACCGCTGGTAACAAGAACCACACAAACATTGGTCTCAAACTCTTTGTTTGGCTCACAAATTGAACCAAACACGCACAGGACAAGGCAGCAAAGTAATTTCATGTCGAGAGAAAATAATGTTTCTCTTGTTCACAGTACGCTGTAGCTGAGCTTTCTGATATGTTTAACATGGGGCAGATATAGTGAATTTAAGTGATACTGCACAGCCTGCACTTAAATCAGCTGTCAGTAATCAGGGTATATTTCATACCATTATATGTCTGTTTTGAATTTAGCTGACCAAGGTTATCCTGGAAAAACACAGGGTTCATTACACATAGAAATCTACCAGTACCTCATTAAACAAACACTCATGCTCAGTCTGAAGTCGGATCTTGCGACACACACACACACACACACACACACACACAGCCTCAGAATAATAACTGACATTATGGTGGTTTGTGGAGGTCATTGAATGTTTTTTTTGTGCTAATAGCCAGAAATAGATGCCAGTGGAAAAGATTGGAAAATCCTTTTTTTAGTCTTGAGTGTCCAATGTTGTAATAGTACATTGTTACGGCCAGGCTGAGAGGTCCCAACAAAGATTAAAATACAAAATAAATAGGACATTTTTTATAAGCAAGACACATAGTGTATATAATATAACATGTAATTAGTAGAATCAGTGGTGAGTGTAGCGTAGGGATGAGTGGACCACGTGCTGTGGGTGCTGGTAAGTTGTACACATAAAACAACATAATGCCAAGCCTTAAAGAGACATAAATAAACCAGACTAAGACCAAAAGACAACAGAACTCAATATATGACCAAGCATACAAAGGCACAACCCAAAACTAACGTGCAAAACCAAAAGGCACAAAACCAACCCAAAGGGAACCCAAAGCCAACCTGCCTGTGTGAGGAGAGAGAGCAAGTGGCTGATGTGGTTGACCTTATAAAGCCTGCAGGCCCAACCTGCACCGGTGCACCCCATCAGCTGGAGACCCTCTGAGGTCCGCCCCCACTGGCTCCATGCACAGGTGGACTAACAACCAGCGGACAAGAGAGGGCCGTCATCTTAATTCCAAATTGTTACTTGTTGATATTCAATTGTTTTCATTTTATTTAGTGAGACCTTCATTGGGACTGCATACTAGTGTAAAGTCTCAAACAGTCTGTCGCTGCCAAATCCGATTTTTGTTAAACAGAAAATAACTAAGATAAGATAATATGTTCTTCACTCATCCCAGACAGGAAATAAGGGAGTAGGGAAGTAGCTCACTTTTTGTGAGGCCTGATTAAGTAGCAAGCAAAAAATGTTTTTTAAGCGCAATAGTGAATTGTGAGTCAGTCAGTGATGTGAATGTGGTCTCTGATTGTAATTGTAGCAGTAATTGCAATCATTGCTGTTGTTACAACCAGTTGATGTTGGTCACTGACCAACATCATGACACTGACAGTGCCATACATGGCACTGTACTGCACTGTATTCATGATGCTGCTTCACTACGGGTACTTCATCCATCAGTCACTTTATTGTTATTTTTATTGTGTGCCGTATTTTATAATATAGTGTTGTAGAAAATTCATACTGCGGAAAGGAATGGGGAGTAAGCATTCCATTCTACACCTTGCGTAAGGCAAATACAAATCTGGAATGTTGAATTGACGTGAGTTAGGTTGACATGGTTTTTGATAATTGTATTTTTGACTTGTTGACTCCCAACATCTCTGGTTCTCTTGTGTATGCGTTGATTATTGGTTAAAGCTGAACTCCAAAAGCGATTGGTTGAAAATACACACATATTTACACATTCCTAAAACATTTTGGATGAGGTTTACGCGAACCTAAAAATGTGTTTATTTGAGCGATTTTAATAATATTAATATTAATATGGTGTAATGTGTAATGCAGTAAGTACACTGTGTCACAACAATGAGTGACACATATTACATTGTTGAACACGTCAGTGTGTTCCAGTTTTTAATTTGGTTTGCGGAATGCAGAACATGAGGTTTTTTAGTTCGATCGTCCCTAGCCACTCGCCACCTGACCTCCACTTTTCATCAAACAACCTCTTTCTAGTTTTCTTCATCTCCTCTAGGACTTAGTGCGTTTTCCTTTCTGTCTTGGTCTCATTCTTCCTTTCTGTCACCGAGCCAAAGTGGCTGGTAAGAGTGACAGAGTTATAAGCCACTGCCGAATTCTACCGGCATTTGGCCAGTGGCCAGTGTTAATCTCAAGCCCTGTATATATATATATATATATATATATATATATATATATATATATATATATATAGTAGGCCTATACACACACACACACACACACACACACACACACACACACACACATAAGCCCCTGAGAGGCCCTTTAAGGAACAAAAAAACGCCAACTTCACAGTCCATCACCTTCATTACCTCCACACTGACCACTGGAGGGGTGCTGAGAAAGAGGGGGAGAGAGAGGTAGTGAGAGGTAGTGAGCGGGGGAGATGGAGCCGGCGGGAGGAGGGGAGAGAGAGGAAATGAGAGAGGGAGATGGAGGGGAGTAGGAGAGAGAGAGAAAGAGAGAGAGAGAGAGAGAGAGAGAGAGAGAGAGAGAGAGAGAGAGAGAGAGAGAGAGAGAGAGAGAGAGAGAGAGAGAGAGAGAGAGAGAGAGAGAGAGAGAGAGAGAGAGAGCGGTAGAGAGTGAAGGGAGGGGGTATGGTGATTTATTTTAACAATCTGTTAGCAATGGAGGCCGCGGGGTCTCCCGGGGGGGGGGGGGGGTAAGAGAGAGAGAGAGAGAGAGAGAGAGAGAGAGAGAGAGAGAGAGAGAGAGAGAGAGTATGAGGGGCCTGAAGTCCAACATGCAGACACATTGTTGGACCTGATAATGGCTTAAACGGGCCCACAGGCCCATTAACCCCTAGTGTGTGTGTGTGTGTGTGTGTGTGTGTGTGTGTGTGTGTGTGTGTGTGTGTGTGTGTGTGTGTGTGTGCGTGTGTGTGTGTGCGTGTGCGTGTGCGTGTGCGTGTGCGTGTGCGTGTACGTGTACGTGTGTGGTGTTCCTAACTTATGAGTGCTACCACGACAGCCAAACCATGATGCCAACCATTTCCAGTTGTGCTGCCACGTATGATATACGAATGTTCTGGTTGACATGATGACCCACCTACCTGATGTTAAGACAACAGCGAGGGGGGAGAAGAAGAGAGCCAATGAGGGAGACATAGGAGACTGCAGAAACCGATGTATTTCAGCAGTCTGGAGACGTGTGCTTTGCAAAGTATGTTTTTTGGGCCGGGGGAAGTAGATACACATTTGGAAAGCAAATTCTGGCGAAATACTGTATGTGATACTCAGTATGAAAGTATTAAGGTCGTAAGTTTGTACATGCACAGTGAGCTTTCCAAAAGCGCCCTTAAAAGCGTCACTTTGCTCTCTCTTTATTTTTATTGTATATATTATTTTTCTGTTTTGGAGATACTGCGGGAGGGAATGGGGAGTAAGCATTCCAATGTACTTGTTACAAATGGCAAAATCAAATATCTTGTATCTTGTATCTTGTATATATAGCTATACATGGTTGGTGACAGGATAATAACACAATGCGATCCACACATAGAGGACACTAAATGGTAAATGGTAAATGGTAAATGGTAAATGGTAAATGGTAAATGGTAAATGGTACTGCATTTATATCGCGCTTTTCTAACCAGTGCGGCCACTCAAAGCGATTTACAAGTCAAGCCTCACACTCACCCAATCACACACACTGACGGCAAAATAAATAAACAAAATGTAATATCACGCACAAAATGAATGCAATTCTTGATTTAGTCATTGTAATATAATACACTTTTGCGTGGGCCCCAGTAACATTCTGTGCGCGTTAGAAATTGGTGGCATACCTCAATCTGTCTCGGGAGAACAAAAACTTGAGTGGAATTACTCAGTGGAGGGCCCTTTCCCTGCCTGAAACGCAATACAGCCTTCAATTGAATTAACTTTTAAAATGCTAAGCCCACAACGGTCTGCTCTCTTATCCGGGGCTCCTAATGACTTCCATGTTCTTTGAGGCAAAAGCCGACGGGGAAATAAAATGTCTTTCACGCAGAGGGGGCCCTGGGATCCGGGGCCCCCTCTGGGAGTCACTAATGATATAAATCTATATATACTATGTATATATAGATATATATATCTATATATACATAGTATATATAGATATATATAGTAGATAGAAACAAGTTGAGGTAGAGCACTTTGGTGGCTAACTGGTTTTCAGTCTTCACTGGGAATTATGCTGTTGGTGTGTGTGTGTGTGTGTGTGTGTGTGTGTGTGTGTGTGTGTGTGTGTGTGTGTGTGTGTGTGTGTGTTCATATTTGGTAATCTCTGGGATGGGGTTCGTGTTTATGTTCAACAATGACCATGTGTACATAAATAGAGAATAAAGTAAGACATGCGCGTGTGTGTGGGTGGTTAATATAAGTGCAATTACATTACTGACAAAAGATGTCTCAGGAACACAGCGAGTGTAAAGATTAAAATAGAGAGAGAGAGAGAGAGAGAGAGAGAGAGAGAGAGAGAGAGAGAGAGAGAGAGAGAGAGAGAGAGAGAGAGAGAGAGAGAGAGAGAGAGAGAGAGAGAGAGAGAGAGAGAGAGAGAGAGAGAGAGAGAGAGAGAGAGAGAGAGAGAGAGAGAGAGAGAGAGAGAGAGTGTGAGAGAGAGAGAGAGCAAGCAGTCATCCTGGGGCCTTGGTGGTGAGGAGCCAGAGCTCAGAGGGTTTATGAGTTCCACGGTGTTTGCTCTGGACAACAATGGGCCTCTCAGCCTGTCCGGCTCTTGTGTTGTCATAGGAGATATCGTGACGCGGCAGAACAGCGCCAGGGATTACTCAGGGAGAACATTTAGTTTCAGGCCTTTGGCGGAAAAAAAAGGAACATACCCCACAGGAACATACCAATCCTAATAAGGTGCACAGGGCATGAAGCATGTAGAAGTACAAGTTACTCAAATATACTCATAAATATACTACCATATACTACATGCTGCTTGCTGAATCATGTAACATGTGCTCTCAAAGCTAACATTGGATATACTTTATCCCATGCCTACACGTAAATCAAAAAGTAAACATATAGATTGAAACGTAGAATAACTCAGCAGGTCGACAAATGCGTATGCGTTTGTTTGTGTGTCTTATCCTGAGTTTGTTGAGTTGTTGTGTAGCCCCCCCCCCCCCCCATCAACAACAACTCTGACCCTCGGTAGTGAAAACCGACAGCAAAGTCACACACGACACAAGCGCCTCAGGCGGTTCTTTTCACGGTCGTGATTTAGGAGAATAAACCATGATCCACTTTGTGACAGGAGAAAAACAAGAGCTATTTCTCCTACTCCCTCCCCCCCTTCACCCCCCGCCTCACCCTCACCCACTCCCTCTTAACACCTCACCGCCGCAGGGTTGGTTCCCCTTCACCTTTGACCCCCCAATATGCCTTCCTACCAGGAATTAGTAGGCCCTTCCTAGACCTGCGCACACCAGACAAAAGGCCCCGGCGTGATTGGAGTGTTTATCTATTTTGGGGAACATATACCGACTCCCTGTCACAATCAATTCATTCTCTCTCTCTCTCTCTCTCTCTCTCTCTCTCTCTCTCCTCTCTCTCTCTCTCTCTCTCTCTCTCTCTCCTCTCTCTCTCTCTCTCTCTCCTCTCTCTCTCTCTCTTCTCTCTCTCTCTCTCTCTCTCTCTCTCCTCTCTCTCTCTCTCTCTCTCTCTCTCTCTCTCTCTCTCTCTCTCTCTCTCTCTCTCTGGGCTGGAATATGTTTTTAGAACCACCTTTTGTTCTGGTCTACTCTACAGATACACATCAAAGGTTGCATCTCAACTGATCACGCAATCGTTTTTCTTCCTTTACCTTAAGTCCTTTTGTCCAAACACCGCACACACACACACACACACACACACACACACACGCACACGCACGCACACACACACACACACGCACGCACACACGCACACACACACACACACACACACACACACACACACACACACACACACACACACACACACACACACACACACACACACACACACACACACACACACACACACCACACACACACACACACACACACACACACACACACACACACACACACACACACACACACACACACACACACACATATCTGGAAAGCCTTAGTCCCCCTCATCTCTTCCTCAATGAAGTTCTGATTGAGTTGTTTAAATGGCTGCCTCCCCAAGGCCTCTGCCTTTATTGGGGTTTTTTTTTCCAGTTGCCAGATGGGAGGCAGGTTTGGACGTACCCTGGACCCAACATGGCGTTAACAGAGAGGGACAGATGTGGAGGAGGTGCAAGGAGGAACATGGTAGTCTGGTGGCGTGGAGTTGTGTTTGGCAGACCTCAGAGCAGCGGTTAGAGCATTAACTTAATGGCACCATTTAAAGCAGGGTCATTCTGATGCCCTGCTGCTGCTGCTGCTGCTGCTATGTGTTGACTTGGTATTTCCACGTCCAAACGGAATTTGTTCATTGGCTTTCATTCAACCAGTGTCTTCCAAGAGGCACTAGCAGTTTAAAACTGCTCTAAAACCCTTTAAATTGTAGTTAGGAGTGTATAGTATTTTATCTAAGTATTAGAGTAGTCAGGGTCGCATGCCTGGTGCTGTAGGTGATTCAGTGAGTTCGACAAAAGACGATCAGGAAGTGTAGAAGTGCAGAGAGGGCTGACGACACACACTTCTGTACACCTTCTGTACTACGGTAAAAGAGGTGGATAGGCAGAGTCCACTGGGTGGATTTGACTTTAAAAGTCATCATTTATATCCTTGTTTCAAAGATGTTGGGCTCTATTTCTCATTCATACCACAGAGACCGATTATTCAGTCTTTCCTACCAGGGACTGGGGGTGGAAATGGAAATTGAGTTTAAGTGAATGAATAAGAAATTGCAGGGTGCAGCTGAATGTGGTGTGGGTTGACATTTATAACATGAAGTCTATTACGTCAGCTTCTACTGCACCACACGGTGAGGATGTGGAAATGACCCTTATTATTGTATTCTAAAATAGGTAGGTAGGACATTTTATCTCTGTACAATTTTAGACAGAAGCACACAATGCTCCTTAGTATATTTTGCCACCTATACTCAGAATCAGAATGTCTTTATTGTCATTGTACAGTGTACAGTACAACTAAATTGTGTAGCAATCCTCACGATCACTCTTTACACACAGCAATTGAAAAAAGAACATTTGACAAGACGATGGAACAACAAGGTAGAAATGTTGCTACCATGCCTGGAGGAAGCCATGGGCCCCTTTACAGAGCCAGGCCCGGAAGAAGGGCCTGTCGATGAGCGGCTGGTGGCCAGGCTAGGCATTGGGCCCGGTCTGGTATAGCTAGAACAAGCAAGATGGACAAAATTACATCCCGTGGGCGCACCATCTACGGGAAGAACCGCTGGGGTCAGGTGCACTGCCAGTCAGGTGGCATTGAAGTCAGGGGGCCTTGACAGACCATCCCAGGCGGCAGAGACTGGCTTTGTGGACGTGGAATGTCTCCTCTTTGGGGGGAAGGAGCCTGAGCTTGTGTAGGAGCTACCGGTTAGATCTGGTGGGGCTTACCTCTATGCACAGCATTGGCTCTGGAACTAAACTCCTGGATAGGGGTTGGACTCTGGACTCTGGAGTTGCCCAAGGTGTCAGGCTCCAGGCGGGTGTGGGGATACTCACAAGTCCCCGGCTAAGCGCCGCTATGTTGGAGTTTACCCCAGTGGACAAGAGAGTCGCCTCCCTACGCCTTAGGGCAAGGGTTTTCAAAATGTTGGGGCCAGGGAATAAAAGATGGGTGTAGGGGGGAGAAGAGATGGTGCCCAGGGTGGTTGCAGTCCTTTATGATGGACATGGCCTTCTTCCTACATATGGTCCTACAGATCTCCTCAATGCATGGAAGTGCACACCTGATGATCTTCTCTGCAGTCCTCACGACCCTTTGGATGGCTTTCTTGTCCTGTGCAGTGGTGTTGCCGTACCACACAGTGACGCCACTCCTCAGGACGCTCTGTACGGTGCCACGTAGAAGTTCACTAGCTACCTCTGGCCTATTCCTGGCCTTTAGACCTGTTTCATAGTAATAAACAGAAACACATCTACATTTGAATCATGTTAATTCCACATATGCTTTTTAACAATTGCATGCTTTTTTCTAATTGCATTTGACTCAAGTTGACAGCATTTATACTTTTCAAGTTATTGATCCTAAAAGCTTTCAGAACAGTTAACAGTAAAACGATGAACAGTAACAACAGCAACAAGACATATTCCTATGACTATGAACAGTAACAAGATGAACAATAAGTAGACATAGTCTTGTTACATAGCCCCCTCTGACACGCAAGTGGAAACATGCATTGCCGCCTGCTTGGCAGACATCTCGGAGTGGATGACGATGCACCACCTTAAGCTCAACCTGGAAAGGCTGAGCTAGTGTTTTTCCCGGCAAAGGGCCGACATTGAACTGGTGATACGCTCCTGCAGACTTTTCCTCTACAAGGGGGGGATTCTGCCTTTTCTCACCGAAAAGGCTGTGCAGGTGCTCATCCAGGCTCTTGTCCGTCTTGTCATCTCCCGTTTGGACTACTGCAACTCCCTCCTTGCTGGCGCCCCATCATCTGCCATCAGACCCCTGGAGCTTGATCAGAAAGCTGCAGCTCGTCTGGTGTTTAACAGACCTAAGTTCTCCTATATATCTACCCTCTGGTCTCTACACTGGCTCCCTTTAGCTGCTTGCATCCAGTTCAAGACCCTGGTGCTAACCTACAGGGCAGTGAAAGGAACAGCTCCTTTCTACCTCCAGGCAATAGTCATGCCCTACATCCCTGCCCGTCCCCTTCGCTCTGCTACTTCGGGCCATCTGCTTACCCCCTCGCTAAGGGGCACTTGTAGCCAATCTACGCGGTCACGGCTCTTCTCTGTCCTGACCCCAAAGTGGTGGAATAAACCTCCAACGAATGTCAAGACTGCAGAGTCACTGCCAATCTTCCGCTGCAGGCTGAAAACCCACCTCTTCAGGAAACAATATCCGGATCCTTCCTAGTGCGTCCTCTTATAATTTTTAACTAGCGTACTAGTGTCTTACTAAGTAGATTGTTTGTTAGACAGACAAAAGCGTCTGCTAAATTTGTGTAATGTAATGTAATAGTCTTGACTATGAACAATAACAAGACATAGTCCTTTGACTATGAACTGTAACAATATGAACAGTAACAAGAGTAACAAGACATAGTGCTATGAACAGTAAGTCAGAACAGTAATAATAGTAACATATGTGGCATAGTCCTAATAAACTGAGACATTTAAAATGACCACTCTAAGGCTGACTTTTATTAAGTGAGGAATGTGAGGCACATTGGAATGTGAGGTACACAAGCCTTGAGGCACATTGGTGCCTCCTGGGAGACTCCGGACTCGTTGCAAGGTATCGACAGGCTTAGAGGACAGCAGCCTCAGCCGTAGCAGAGGCGAAGCAGCAGGTGTGGGAGGAGTTCAAAGAAGCCATGGAGAAGGAGTTTAAGTCAGTACAAAGTCGGTTCTGGCAAACTGTCCGGCGCCTTAGGAGGGGGAAGCGTGGATCTATCCAAGCTGTTTACAGTAAGGTTGGGACACTGCTGACCTCAACTGAGGAGGTCATCGGGCAGTGGAAGGGGGAGTTGAGGAACTCCTTAACCCAACTATCAACTGACCGGGTACCCAGAGAGATACTGTGGGACTTCACTTCCGAGGGCCATCCAAACTCCGTACTCCCAAAGCGAGAACTGTGTCCGGATTCTCGATAGTAATTAGGGCCTGTTCTAAGTGGGTGTTGGCCTCCACCAGGGCTGCTTTGTCACCCATCCTGTTTGTGATATTCATAACAGGATTTCAAGGTGTAGTCATGGAGAGGAGGGGTTGCAGTATGGTGGGCTCAGGCACTGCTGTTTGCAGATGATGTGGTCCTGTTGGCTTCATCAGTATGTGACCTTTGGATGAGGATGGATTGCCTGAACCAGTGGATTGCCTACTCCAAGTGGGTAGGGATTCCTTACCCCAAGTGAAGGAGTTCAAGTATTTTGGGGTCTTGTTCTCGAGCGAGGGGACATTGGAACGTGAGATTTACCGGACCATAGGTGCAGCGGGAGTGGTATTGGTTGCCCTT
>CM051003.1:4685855-4688355 GCA_027704905.1 Muraenolepis orangiensis | reverse complement strand
GGAGAAGTGACATTTGACTCCTCCCTTTCCCTCACACTCACACTCTCACACACTCACACACACACACACACACACACACACACACACACACACACATCATTTGACCTTAGCAATGACCCTAGCCTGGTGTCATTATGTGTGAATTTAATAATACAAAACCAACATATTATAAGTAACAGTACTGCAGTAACAGTACTGTTACTGCAATACTGCCACTGTTCCTGTTGTGCTAGAGTGCATAGGGAGAACGTTTGAATATTTATCGAAGAGAATCCCGGTAGATGTTATGATGATAAAAGATTCTATAGATGATTAGAAATCTCTAAGACCTTTCAATGAATCAATGGTTTATCCTGATTGAGGCCTTGTTAATGCTCACACCACATACATTGATTGTCAAATATGGACCTGCAAAGCGTTTTTAGACTCAAAACAATACAGGGCTATACAGGATAGTGTAGTAGTTAGGGTGTTTGACTGTTTGCCAGATGAATAGTTTGAGAGTTTGATTCCCCCATGTCCACAGCTTACCTAAAGCCACCCTTGAGCAAGACACCTAACCACTACCTGTTCCTGATATGTATCTGAACTCACTGAGTTGCTTTGGACAACAAATGATCTCGTAATAACTAGCTTTGCTTTGTTTACAACATCAACCACTCACCTAGATCAGGACCCACATGACCCTTTCCATCGTATCTATCTGCTTCTCCATTAGGGTTATTCCAAACGATATCCCAGAGGCCCAGAGGGATGACGCATTAAGAAGGAATGTCAGAGCAGTCAGCCATTGGGTGCAGATGGGTAATGTGGGTGGTGTACTCACAGCCATGTTCCTAGCCCAGTCTAAACCAGGATCAGGGGCTTCTAGTGGAGGAGAGAATAGAATAAGCAGAGCCAGGTTCCCCGGAAAGTCCCAGAACGTAGGGGAGGGCAATTTTGGAAATGATGATGAAGAGAGAATGGATGGAAGGAAAGGAAAAGGTAAACACAAAAGAAGGAGGGATGGAATGGTTCAGAATGAGGAGAGAAAGAGAGATGAGCGGGGGGAGCCATAAATGAGTCTTGTTGTTATTGGAAAAAGTACTGAAACTCTGGTATGTTTTTGTATGTATATGTGAGTCCAGGCTGAAGAGGAGGAGAAGAATTACAAAGTGAGATGTGCCCACATGTGCTTGCTTATGTGGGCAATTGGGAATACAGACACTTCCAACTGTATATATTTTTATATCATATGTGTGTGCATGTGTATATGTGTGTGCGCATGTGCTTGTGCGCGTGTGTGGGTGCGCATGCGCGTGTGTGTGCGTGTGTGTGCATGTATGCATGCATGTACAGTATGCAAACGAGTGTGTGCGTGTGCGGTAGAGAAGCAGAGCTAGACACCGGGTGGTCTGGTGTCTCCTGTGCAGCTGATAGCATGGCCTGCCGGGTAAGCAAGCAGCACAGCACCAAACACAACACCACACACACCACCGGATCACGCCGACCTCAGACTGCCGAGTCACTCCGTCGGAACATTTAAGATGTCACATTCTTTGAATCGTTAAAAAATGTGTTCTGTCACATTTATCATCCTTATCATTTATTAATAACACACACCAGCATATCACACACACAAACACACTCACACACACATACACACACACACACACACAATCATATCACACACACAAAATGTGTTCCGTCAATGACAATTATGCTAATCATGTATTAATAATAACAAAATACAATACAAGTACATTACATTACATTACATTTCATTTCACATATGCACCCTATAAAAGCAGAGCTCGCAATATAATTATACACACAACGTATATAATATATATAATTAGATATGAAGCTTGTATCTATGGGCAGAGCAGGATTCAAATAGGCCTATAAGGTTTTTGCAATATGTATCTATCTACACACACACACACACACACACAAAAGATCACCGCTATGGATCACCTAGAACTATAAATTGTCTCTGACTAACAAGTCTTTCAGAGGGTGGAGCAGGTGGAGCTTCTCATGGACGGTGTCGCTGTGGAAGAAAGTGGTGTGACTCAGGCAGGGAACTACCGTAGAACCAGAACCTCCCACACCCTCTTCCAGTGGGTGTCAGTAATAACAGAGCAGTAGCCCTATAGTTTTGCCATTTACAGCCAGTTTCTATAATTGGAAGTGTTGTGCTTCAGCAAACCCCACATTGTGGCAGCCACATCATAACGACCATAGGAAGAGACAGGGAAATGGAGAGAGAGAGAGAGAGAGAGAGAGAGAGAGAGAGAGAGAGAGAGAGAGAGAGAGAGAGAGAGAGAGAGAGAGAGAGAGAGAGAGAGAGAGAGAAGAGAAGAGAGGGGGAGAGGGGGGGAGAGAAAGAGAGAAAGAGAGGGGGAGGGAAAGAGCGAGAGAGACAGAGAGAGAGTGGGCGAGGGGGGGGGGGTAAAACAAAGGCAAGAGACAAAGGGGCAGTCACTTAGTGAGGAGAAAGCATATTGAGACCACTTCA
>CM051003.1:4658355-4683355 GCA_027704905.1 Muraenolepis orangiensis | reverse complement strand
ACAAAGATAAACAGCGGTGGTGTACAGTTTGACGTCTTTTGGCTCGGCTTCTCCTGAAATAGAGATGGTCTTTTCTTAGAGGAAACGCGTGTTTGCATTTTGTCATTGAACAATCAGACTCGGCTCTGTTGGATCGATCAAAGGCTTAATCCCAAAAGGATCGACCCCGTTTTCCATCGGACGAGAGCAAGGCCTCACAGATCCACAGTGCAAATCCGCCTGACGCTGTAAGTGAAATAATAAAGTGTCTTCCTCGACACAAATCGAGACGCCCAGGGCCCACATGGTCTGGCGTCAAAGGAACATCCCACAATGTGTGTATGGGCTCTACTAAAGTCAAAGAACAGCTGTCGTCGTCTTGGAAACACAAACCCAGAGGTACCAGGTTTGACAGGGCGGTATTGATGCTGTTATGGCAACAGACTTTCCCCTTCGGAACCTCGGTCTGGTGGCTTTTCTTTTAGTGAGCTACAGATTTTTGATGGTTTTCACTTTGATTCATAATCTGGAAAATGAATGTGGACCATACCCGAGGATTGATAGGAGAGAAAGATGAGGCTCGCAGGCTGGTTCAAAGGTGTATCATTGGTTAGCTCTTCTCACACCCGGCGGCGCATCCTCTTCAGTTCAACGAGGCCTTTTCTTTTCACATGTAGCCTGTCGGGGCAGATTTATGGTTGGTTGTTGTTTTTTTGGAGTTTTGTATGTAGAAGTTTCCTTATGTCTCTAAAGAAGTGTTTCTAATTATGAGAGATGAATCCACTGGTCTGCAAAACCAGAGGACCTCGAACTGAATCACCAACAACCGCTATTCATCGTTTTCAGTCACGTGACTGGTGGGGAGTCCTGGAGAGCAAAGCATTGTTCAGAACTGCAGTGCATTGTAAAGAACTGCAGCAAAGTACAGTATCAGAAAGCCTTGTCATTGTACAAGTACAACTAAATGGTATAGCAATCATCTCAACACTCTTACAAACAACAATTGAAAAATATACATTATTTAAGACACTGTCAAATACACAGGTTAAACTAAATGCCATATCAAATTGTATATAAACATATTGCGGTGTCCCTAGTATAATTACATAATAGATAATAATAATAGAACACGTTTCAAGTACTCATGGTTGTTAGGTTAATATTACATATCATGTAACGCTTGTTACATTATACGCTTGATTGTGATATAATGCAGCCTGAGAAACCCCTCTATCTCTCTGCTGTTGACTAACATAACTTGTCAATGCCACTTGGTTGTGTCGGTTCACGAAAACTAAGTATGAAGCTATGAATTTGTGAAAGAAAACTGAAGGAAGATAAAATAGCCTGACATGGGTCATTTGCTAGCAAAATTCCAATTCCAATAGCAACAACATTGGTTTTAAGAGCAAACGTGCAGCAAAATGAGCGTATTCATTAAGACTCACAGAGTCAATCAAGAGTTTAAGATAATGTGTATTATCTTAACTCGGGCTGGAGAACCGTTTAAAATGTTCTATTGTGTCAAACAAACCTCTTTCGGTCAATATGGGTGAATATGGTGACTGCTGGGTTTTGTCAGACTCACAGTTGAGGTTTCTGTAGAGATTGCGCAGACCCTCCTAGACTAATTGATATTTAACACTTGCACACACCATAAAGTACTGCTGGGAGTCACAGGATTCACTAATTCATAAGTGAATGGTTCTTATGTGTGTGTGTGTGGGTGTGTGTGTGTGTGTGTGTGTGTGTGTGTGTGTGTGTGTGTGTGTGTGTGTGTGTGTGTGTGTGTGTGTGTGTGTGTATGTGTGTGTGTGTGTGGGTGTGTGTGTGGGTGTGTATGTGTGTGTGTGTGTGTGTGTGCGCATGTGTGTGCATGGGTGTGTTTTTGTTTTGCTATGTGTGTGTGTGTGCATGGGTGTGTGTTTGTTTTGCTATGTGTGTGTGTGTGTGTTTGTGTGCATGGGTGTGTGCGTGTGTGGCTTTGTGTGTGTGTGTGTGTTTAAGTGTGTGTGCACATTCCCCCCCTTCCCTCCCTCCAAGCAACAATGCGAACCATGTCTTAACTGAGGGCGCTCGATGGTGAATATGCACGATGGTGTCCGTCCCTGCCTCCCAGGCCACAGCTGTTTCAACATGAACAGTATAGTCAACAGTGCAACCCCCCTGTGTACAGTATGCAGAACACACTATTCTGTCTCTCCTTGTCTGCCATCGTGTTGTTTTACATAAAAATCCCGGTCAGCTTCACAGGCCTGGGCACACACATGTGCGCAAATGCATTGTATGTATTATTATACACATATACAGGCAAACGCATGTACAGACACACACGCGCGCACACACACACATTTACACATCAACACACATACATCACACACGTTCACACGTTAACACACAGTAGTGCTGAACGTTGTCATGGCGTTCCGCTGTGGCCTCTGTTCTGTTCCCCCTGCAGAGGAAATGGAGACTGATGTTAAACTCTGTACCACTCTTCTCAAAACACTACAACGCCTGTCTCTTCGTCTCTTACAATTTCCCACTTAGTTTCCTGAAATCACTGAACTTCTTAGCCTGACCAGCTCTGTCGCTCCCTCCCTTGCTTACTTTGCTTTCAAGCTCCAGTGAAGAGAAGTTGAAATACCATGGCCAGAACTGATTTCCTGGACACCCCACCACCTCCAAACCTCTCCCTCCTCCTCCTCCTCTTCTTCATTTGCTGTCTCCCCCCCCCCCCTCCTACCGGCCCCTGCCTTGAGGCCCCTGGCCGCACCCTGCCTCTCCTGCCAGCAGCCTCTCTAACCTATGATCAGTGTGTTTTCAGTCAGCTACACTGTGGAATTTAAAAACACATACGAACACACACACACACACACACACACACACACACACACACACAAACAGACACACACGCGACACACGCAAGCCAGTCCTCCTCCCCCGCTGAAATAGCATTGCTCTGAGTTCACCTTCCCTGGTCCGGCCAAGGCAAGCCGTGCGTCTGGATCCCCTCAGCCCAGCGAGACTGACACGGGCCTGGGGGAGAGAGAGCAGAGACACTCGCTGTTCAGGGGAGAGCCACAGTGGAGTGAAATTCAGACAGACAAATAGCATGTTACTGTGTATTTTAGATTTGAAATAAAGGTCATGTGTAAACATATGCGTGACTTTGTCTTTGATCGTGTCTCTAAGTTATTTGCAATGCCTTCCCAGCTCTTAATGCTTTTCCCCTGTGCAAACTGTTATATTTGCTAATCAAAACTAAAGTAAAAGCAGATAGGAAAGAAAATACGACAGAAGAAGGAGACAAGAGCAGGATACAGGGGAAGGAGACCGGGGAAGGGGACAGGAGAAGGAGACAGGAGAAGGAGAAAGGGGGGCAGCCATTGAAGTTCGGCCCTCTGCTCTCTCTCACAGCTCTCACCACCTGCCTGTCAGGAACCCCCCCTTCCCCAGACACCCCCCTCCCCCAGACGTGTTTATGGCATGGCGCAGACGTTTGTGTACATTACTGACCAAACAAACGGCCGCAGACGCCTCTCTTGCCTTCCCCCCCTCCCGAACAACCCCCACCACCACCAAATGAAGTGAGGTCGTCCGTCGTGAAGCTAACATGAGACAGAAACACGGAGAGAGAGAGAGACAGAAACACAGAGAGAGAGAGAGAGAGAGAGAGAGAGAGAGAGAGAGAGAGAGAGAGAGAGAGAGAGAGAGAGAGAGAGACCCCTCTTAACCTCCACTTTCCAAATACGTCTTCACATAAGTTCAAAACGTACATGTGAGGTATATTCTGAGGACGGACAAACCCACTGTTTAACTGAAGTCACACACAATTTCCTGAACTTCTTTCCTTTAACTTCTTTATGCACACTGTAAACACGTCACATAAGAAGCTTTTCTGGGCCCCATTCGCACACAAAACACAGGCAGTTGTGGAGTATAAACCGGTTTATTGTAGAGTTGACAACACAAAAATATTAATAATATATACAATAAAAAGAAACGAAAAAAGAGCAGCAAAGTGACTTGAATGATATGTGATGTTTTTTTTGCAAAAATCAAGGTGAGGCTGCCTAAGCCAGCAACCAACCACACACACACAAATATGTATGCAAAACATATTTGCACACATTTGTATACCCAACGACAACAATGCACAGTGTGTGTGTGCAGACAGGGATATAGACTCATATTTGGTTATTTAAATCTGTATAGGAGTACATTTGTTGAAGTAGACAATAGCATAACGCTGAGGTACGCGAACATAAAAATAGAGCAGTTCACAAGCATTCATATTAACAAGATGAATAACACAATTTGGTACTGCCAGGTCACCTGCTTAAGTAGCTGTGATAAGAGCGTGTTATCAACATTAAGGACATACACTTGCTAGAATATACAACATGCTAAGAGCTATTAATGTCAGGACTTAAGCAAGTTAGGGGTTCACAAAGGAGAAGGAGGGTTCATGGAGAGTCCAGGTGGACTCTGAACAGGTGGGTCTTGAGTCTCTTGCGGAAGCTGGGGAGGGACTCTGCCGTCCTGACATGAGACGGGAGTTCATTCCACCACTGTGGAGCCAGAGCCGTGAAGAGCTGGGTCTTGGAAGAGCGATGCTTGGTTGTTTTCAGTGAAGGTCGAACAAGTCGCCTGGCAGAAGTTGAGCGGAGCGCTCTGGCTGGGATGTAGGGCTTGACCAACGTTTGGAGGTAGGTTGGGGCAGTTCCATTGACTGCACTGAAGGTCAGTACCAGAGTCTTGAACTTTATGCGAGCATTTACCGGAAGCCAGTGGAGATCGCGGAAGAGAGGGGTCACGTGGGAGAATTTTGGTAGGTTGAATACCAGGCGTGCTGCTGCGTTCTGGGTGCGTTGGAGGGGCTTGGTTGCAGAGGCGGGGAGTCCCGCCAGGAGAGAGTTGCAGTAGTCGAGGCGGATGATGACGAGCGCTTGGACCAGGATCTGCGCCGCTTCACGGGTGAGGAAGGGCCGGATCCTGCGGATGTTGTAGAGGGTAATTCTGCAAGATCTGGCCACCGCGGTGACGTTGGCATTGCAGGACAGCTTGTCATCTACCACCACACCAAGGTCTCTTGTTGTGGTTGAGGGGGAGACTTGGGTGTTCTCGATGGTGACCAGCAGGTCCATCTGAGGGCAGTCTTTCCCCGGTATGAAGAGGAGCTCAGTCTTGTCAAGGTTGAGCTTCAGGTGGTTAGCAGCTGTCCATCTGCTGATGTCGGCCATGATAATAATATTTTCAATTACTGTTTTGCGTGAAAGAGTGAGGATTGCTACTCGTTTCGTTGTAGTTCAATGACATGCATCAATGACATGCAATGACAAAAAAGGCATTCTGATTCAGATTCACTGCATACGGCGTACAGGGCACGTTTGTGTGTGTGTGCGTGCGTGCGTGTGTGTATATGTGTATATGTGTGTGCATGTGTAAATGTGCGTGTGTGTATGTGTGCATGTGTATATGTGAGTGTGTGTGTTTGGAAGATAAATTACGTTATGGCTTAAAGTATACATTAAGAAAAGCTTCCCCTTATATGCCACAGCGCATACTGAGTGATTAATGTCATGTGATGTGGCTCCGTGCTGTATGGTGTGATGTATGGAGAAGCAGTGAGACATGGCTGGACTGGGGTTCTCCTGGGTCATAGGGCTGCATACCCAGGTCACACTGGCCCCTGAGCAGAGCAACCGCGGTTCCCATGCCCATGACGCCATGCTGCCACTGTAAAAACTCACAAGCACACATTCAAGTAAGAATCAAGATGTTTTAATTGGCATTTATATTTATTATGACAACTATATATACTTATACATACATATTGAACCATTCGATTTCAGTTCCACCATCAAAATAGTATTATAGCTTCAATGGATATTTCTGCACCCCTTAGAATAGGGGATCACATTTGAATTGTCCTCTCCTCCTCCTGTCCTACATTTTTAACTGTGGGTTCGGGGGGGGGGGGGGGGGGGTTTCAACCCAATGTAAGTGAATCCCTAGCATCAACAAGCACTGCTTCATCACTGGTTCTCATGGGAAGTACAGGAGGTATGGTAGAAGGGGGGAGGGGCACCTGAAAGGCCTCAAAACTCCAGCAGTTCTCCATAAAAACACGGCGCAGGAAGACAGACGACTCCATAAACTCTGCCGACAAGTTAAATCTTCAGGCCTGTCAGCGAGGAACATATTTATGTGTGCCCGGGCTCGAAAATGACAGCCCCCTGAGTTCAACCCTACCAAGAATCGAGAATGGAAAAGTCTTTCCCGAACTTGGTTGAATTAACCGCACCTTCGACACCTTCTGGGGCACAAATGCAGCCCTGAATAAAAAAAAAAAGAGCCCACAATTATATTCCAAGTAACTACACGTATTGTCTCCGTTTGTTCAATTCTAATTAAAGACAATGCGTGATTGTTCATCTGCACTTTCATAGGACTGTGGTTTCGAGTGGCAGGTTGCGTCGCCGGAACGTCCATTCATTACAGCATTGTAGCACACAGAGGGGAACACAAAGTAAACTGATTACTAAGAAGAGAACCAAGGGCCTTGGGACCCACATTGGAATCTGAAATGTAAAGCGAGAATCAATGTGGTGTTTTACAGTGTGCAACAACTTATCTGGGCTCCCAAAGACATGCCTTCTGGGGTTGGTGGGGGGGGGGGGAAGCCCTGTGCAGTACTTGTTTTTTAGCGCTGGGTTTGAAATAATGTTCTTCCCACCGGGAAGACAAACCATAGATCCTCACATACACACACACACACACATCTTCTGTTTAACAGCCAAATCGAATGTCTTGGCTGTCAAAAGTCAAAAAAAATGTTTTGGGGTTTTATTCGGCTGACCTATCATATGCAATACTATGCAAGAGTGCAGTGTGACCACAGGACAATCCAACTGTGTGAAGTGAATGTGATTTGCAGATTTCTCTGCAAATCACATTCACATTTTGAGTACTATAAGAGGTGGTGGGAGTTCACAGGAAACGTAAACGTCATCATATTGCATTCTTTCCGCATGAGGTCATTTGTCTCTTTTAAGTCCATTGTGGACCGAACCAGAATCTCACTCACTCGCACCTGCAGCCCAAGGGATTGTGATGCACATAGTTGAGCCTGTGGAGAACCGAGGGCTGGGCCACGTTCCTGACCCAACACAACTCCTCTGGCCGGCTGCAGGGATTATAAATCAAACATACTCCACCCTTGCCGGACAGCTCCAACTGCCTTCACGCTTTAGCCTCTGTGTTCTAGCTCACATAAAAAGTACTATGAACATTTGTGAAATGACACTCTGGAACTAATCAGAATTCAATAATGTAGAACAAGACTGAAGTCCAACACACTTTAGACAACCGTCAATGACATTGTTATTTGCTGGTGTGGGTTTTGGTCATGTTTTTTCGTTGACTGAAGTTACGTTTGCATTGTTGTCCGTTTTACTTTGGTGTATTATTTACTTGTTGTCTGGGTTTTGTTGCTTTGTTTACCACAACACCCGCGCCAAAAGGACTCCAGTCGCCAATGCGGTCGCCATGCATGGGTTACTTTTATAACAAAAACTAAACAGAAAACAAACTCCAGACTATCTTGAATCCCTTCGATTGTCTCTTGTGTGGATGCATTAAATAAAGACATGTCTCACAGATATGTATAGCCTTTGGCTCCAGTTGTTGTGTATGAGTCCAATCCGAAGCCGCAGCAGGCCCCATGTGCTCAGGGTGGGCGGAGGTGAAGGGCGGAGGATGATTAGCGGACTCTTCCATGGCCGGTGAGTCTGTATCAGGGGCCGCAGTACATTCTAAGACAAGAAATGCTTAAAAAGTAATCTGCGTCGAAATACGATGCTGCTGATGCCTGCAAACACATGCAACCATGCTTTAGGAGACCTCTCACGAAGAAGAAGAAGAAGAAGATGAAGAAGAAGAAGAAGAGCGCTACAAACTACATAGAGCATAACACACATGCACGTACGTACGCAGTAGCATGCACACGTACACACTCACTCAATCTAGTTCCACCACGCCACAGCAGGCTGTTTCTCATTGTTCTTTTGTTATTAGGCTTCTTCAGAGTAGAACGGAGGGTGTCCCAGAGGTCGCTCCCTGTTCCAAAGTCCTCACCCAGCCGCAATGACCTCACCCTGATAATGAATATTCCAGGCCTCCCCTAGTGTAGAAATTCATCCAAGCAGATCGCTTCAAATATATATTGTTTCAACCAAGGAACATTGATGGGTGGGTTAAAAGTTATAGCTGTACTTGCCAGGGCAGACCGCGTCTGCGTTACAAATCGAATTTAAACAACTGCAAAAACAGGACCAGGCATTAGGTCATCTGTGAGATGCCGCGTGTGTGTGTGTGTCGGTGTGTGTGTGTGTGTGTGTGTGTGTGTGTGTGTGTGGCCATTTCCCTTAAGTAGCTAGGCGCATGGTGGTGCCAGGGAGCTGTAGCAGAAACAAAGCTGATTGGCTGGATGGGACCGGCCGGACCTGACATATGGGACGGGTTTGGCAATCTGGTAATGTGATAGGCAATTGAGAAGGTCAACCTCCTCATAATTAACCGAACATCTCCTTGACCTGGCAAGACAGGCGTAAATACAGAGGAACACACATAAACATAAAACAGGCACATACGTGTACACACACACACACACACACACACGTGCATGTGGCAGTGATCTAGAGCTGTAATTACTGAAGGTTAGGGGTGAAGGAGAGGCAGCGGTGGAATTGTGGGGTTCCTCTGATTGAGGAGGAAATGGGAAACATGCTGAAACCATTGTTGGCCTTTAGCTTTTCATGCACACACACACACAGTCACTACTGGTGGATGTGTGGTAGAGTTAGAGATTTTTAGCCTGCGTGCCGTATATACACACACACACACAGACTTTCTTGGTCCAAAAGGGTTGTAAAAGCTGTAATTATGTGAAGAATGAGTCACCAACTGAACAAGTAAGATTTGAGTTGCTTTTTCATGTCCACATCTTCTCTCCACGAGTCTCCGAACGCCTGGGACTAAAAAGGGTGTTTCATTGCTTCACTTGCTTATTTCACCAAAACAGTCTCCTCCTCCTCAGTCGTTACACCTCTTAGGTGTAATGACTTAACGGGGGGGGGGGGGTGACTTAATGGTACCATGGTCTGCTGGTACACCAGCAGACCATGGTACCAACGGAGACCACCAAGAGACTCTCTCACAACAGGCAACTCTGCTCTTTGTCTGCAGTCCCGGACATTCACCCCAAAAACCCTAGGATCCAACAGCCGAGACCTTTTAGGTATCGTGGCTCTGGTCTGAGGGTGATCCACGGGTTAACCGGATTAAAATCCATGTCTTCTTCCTCTCTTCCTCTGCCCGCTCTATCTCCAACAACAGCTCCCAGGCATGAAGAGGGGCTCTGGGCTTCAGCAGTTGTAACCTTAAGTGTCCCTCCCCTACCTCCCTCCCCCACCACCGCCCCCCTGAAGATCCAGTGAACCCAGCAGGCACAGAGCAAGCAAATCCCAGGCTTTAATGGGGCCCCACATTCAAAACACAAGGACAGCTCCTCTGGACTGTGTAATAATCCTACTAAAGCAGGGCCTAGTGTGGGCTTGTTACCAGGGATATCAGGGAGCATGTTTGTTCATCTCTGTCTGTGGGACATTAGCACACCTTTGTAGAGGGAACACACACACACACACACACACACACCAACAGCTGTGTTAATTACAGGAGGCTGCGGGAGAGCAATGTTTGCTCAAAAGTTGAGTACATACTGAGGCCCCGTAAAGCAAGGCTACACTGCCCCATACATATGTTCCCCCTGCTGAGTGGACCGGTGGCTGCACTGTACAGGCAATGGGAAGTCTCTTCATTATCAGATTCCGCAATGCCCACATCCTTTTCCCAGTCACCCGCGGCAACCAACTGTCAATCATGCGTGATTGACACACCGGCGCTTTTGTATGTTTGCACAGGCAGGAGACTATATGCTGCTCTGCTTTATTGCTTTGCCAGGTCAAATAATTGTAATTTGGCAATTGCGTCCAAAACTCCCAATTGCCCCTTTCAGTGAGTTTGACCCTTTACAAAGTGAGGTAGGTCTGGCTGTCTGGGAAAAACCCACTAGTTCATTGAATGAAAAGCTGAAAGGCAGCGCATTGTCTGTTCAATGAAGGACGAGCGATTTGAAAGTCACAAAATCAACACCCCAATGGGTAAGTGTGTATTCTTTGAGATTCATTATGAAAATGTAAAAAAAAAGATATATACATTTTTTTAAATGCCTAAAAGGTTGCCTGGTTACTTTTAAAAGACGTTATCACCTGCGTTTAGTTTGGACTGTCAATCATGTTTAAGTGAATCTGTCTGTGGGACATGAAACAGGGGGTAAGAAAAGCCAAAGCATTTCATATTCACAAAAGGCCAGGCTTGTCCAAATGTGTCGATAACATCACATCGGGAATCGGGCCAATTCTGAGACATATGGCACTGGTTTGCTTCCCCCCCCCCCCCCCCCCCCGATTCTGTGGAAGTTCCAAGAATAGCCCGTAGTGAGAAGTCAAATGAAGCAGAAGATAAATGTGTGTGTGTGTGTGTGTGTGTGTGTGTGTGTGTGTGTGTGTGTGTGTGTGTGTGTGGTGTGTGTGTGTGTGTGTGTGTGTGTGTGTGTGTGTGTGTGTGTGTGTGTGTGTGTGTGTGTGTGTGTGTGTGTGTGTGTGTGTGTGTGTGTGTGTGTGTGTGTGTGTGTGTGTGTGTGTGTGGGGGGGGGGGGGGAGATGACCTGCTTCACCTTCCTGGTCCCCTGTTGCACTTCCCCTCTTGCTGCTATTCAGTATTTCTACAAAGTGTAGAGAAACTATAGAGGACTTAAGACACCTGAAGATGTTAATAGACAACAGGCTGCAGTAAATTAATTATTTTACATAAAAACTGGTATTTTATGAAGGATACTTAAAAAGACAAAGAATTTATAAAACAGATACGCCAGTGGGAAGGAGCAGGGCTGCTCGAGGAGTTAACTGTGGCCTACCAGTGGGAAGGAGCAGGGCTGCTAGAGGAGTTAACTGTGGCCTACCAGTGGGAAGGAGCAGGGCTGCTAGAGGAGTTAACTGTGGCCTACCAGTGGGAAGGAGCAGGGCTGCTAGAGGAGTTAACTGTGGCCTACCAGTGGGAAGGAGCAGGGCTGCTAGAGGAGTTAACTGTGGCCTACCAGTGGGAAGGAGCAGGGCTGCTAGAGGAGTTAACTGTGGCCTACCAGTGGGAAGGAGCAGGGCCGCTGGAGGAGTTAACTGTGGCCTACCAGTGGGAAGGAGCAGGGCTGCTAGAGGAGTTAACTGTGGCCTACCAGTGGGAAGGAGCAGGGCTGCTAGAGGAGTTAACTGTGGCCTACCAGTGGGAAGGAGCAGGGCTGCTAGAGGAGTTAACTGTGGCCTACCAGTGGGAAGGAGCAGGACTGCTAGAGGGGTTAACTGTGGCCTACCAGTGGGAAGGAGCAGGGCTGCTAGAGGAGTTAACTGTGGCCTACCAGTGGGAAGGAGCAGGGCCGCTGGAGGAGTTAACTGTGGCCTACCAGTGGGAAGGAGCAGGGCTACTAGAGGAGTTAACTGTGGCCTACCAGTGGGAAGGAGCAGGGCTGCTAGAGGAGTTAACTGTGGCCTACCAGTGGGAAGGAGCAGGGCTGCTAGAGGGGTTAACTGTGGCCTACCAGTGGGAAGGAGCAGGGCTGCTAGAGGGGTTAACTGTGGCCTACCAGTGGGAAGGAGCAGGGCTGCTAGAGGAGTTAACTGTGGCCTACCAGTGGGAAGGAGCAGGGCTGCTAGAGGGGTTAACTGTGGCCTACCAGTGGGAAGGAGCAGGGCTGCTAGAGGAGTTAACTGTGGCCTACCAGTGGGAAGGAGCAGGGCTGCTAGAGGGGTTAACTGTGGCCTACCAGTGGGAAGGAGCAGGGCTGCTAGAGGGGTTAACTGTGGCCTACCAGTGGGAAGGAGCAGGGCTGCTAGAGGAGTTAACTGTGGCCTACCAGTGGGAAGGAGCAGGACTGCTAGAGGGGTTAACTGTGGCCTGCCAGTGGGAAGGAGCAGGGCTGCTAGAGGGGTTAACTGTGGCCTACCAGTGGGAAGGAGCAGGGCCGCTGGAGGAGTAAACTGTGGTTTGGCACATCCTGACATATGAGGTTATTTAGATTTCTTTATTTTTTTTTCTGTCTTTGCTTCCCTTCGCCGCCGGATTAGACGAGCCCGCTTATCATGACATCATAATGAAGTGACTGTGGCTGTGGGTGATTTGCTGTACAGAAAAAAGAAAATTAACGAATAGCGGTGAGAGCATGGTTGGTTGGTTGGTTAGAGCATCGTACACTTACAGCCACATCAACCATACTGGGATGAACACATGGGAGACACTGAAAATGGCAACAGCAGGTTTCTGCTGTTAGGACACTATGAAGCTCAGGGAAGCCAGTGGAGGATGGATTGGGGTGGATGGGGGTTTTCGTCAGTAGTTCGGAAGTTTAGGGGTTAAACTGATGGTGCAGTAGTTTGTGGGGGAGTAGAAGGGAGTAATCCATTCACTTTGCTCCCTCAGACTTTGCCAGACAGCCTTTGGATTTAAACTGATGACCCACTGGTCATGAGGCCTGTTTTCAAATATTCGTAGGGTCGTGTCTCTGCATGAAGTGCATACTGCTACCATAGAGACTGACCAAATGCTTGAATACCTCCCAAGGAACAAAAGAGAAGAAAAAGGCTTTAAGAATCGTATGGAGGTCATCACACAAGATTTCTCTTGTATGCACTGCATTCACATGCGTTGGCAGGTCAATTTGGTGCAGAAGTATGAAGTTATTTTTCAAAACGAATGACATTCTGATAATTCAAATGTTGTATTCTTCGACATTTTTGGTCGTTTTGAAGACAACAAAGCAGCCAACAATGAACTTCCCTTAAAGCGTTGGACAAGCGTCATGATGTGTAGACCAACTCAACGGCGCCATCTAGCGTTGATTTAAGGAATACAAAATGGCATTGTTGGTTTATCATGTACATTTATTTAAATAGCTATTTTCTAGACAGAATTTTCACACACAATCACTATTCACACAAAAGTGTGAACAACAACAATATAATTCAACCTAAGGTGTTTTCAGTGTCTTCAATTCTGCAGTTCAGTGTCACAGTCTGGCCACAGTCAGTGTGACAGACTAACACGTCGTCAAACAGTTTGCCTCTCTTCGAATCTTAGAAACTCCCCCAAATAATATTTCCAGTATGAATTGTGTGTTTTGTTTTTGATTGTAGTTTATATCCCAGGCTTGCGATGATGCATTGGTCTTGGTGCGTGAAGGTTCACCTGCATCTGGTCTTGTCCCTGGGTAGGCATGACGACTGTTCAGGTAAAACAAGTTGCATTGTTCATCAACCGTGTGACTGGTTTCAGGGGAGTTAGCGTTTGTTGGCAGCTTGTTTACATAACAAGGTGGCACCTGACTTTACAATGGCTGTATTTCAACACAGCCATTTCTCATGTTGCTGTTTTTGAGTCTGACCCAAAAAGCTGGAAGCAAACAATGGAGGGTTGAACTTCTTTTCTTTCATTCCGACTTGTGGTTTTTCCTGATTATTTACCTGTTTATGAAAAAGACAAAACTAGATGAGAAACTTGAACATAATTTTGAAAAAGGGCTTTTTTGCTCAATGACAAAGACTATATTGAAGTTGTCTGAAGGTTGGAAAGTAAAACTGTGACCAAAAAAAAAAATACCTTTGTAAAAAGTTTGTGTAGGCTCCCACCTGCTGTGTGTTAGCTAAACATTTTCTTTAGCTTGGAGAAAAAGCCTCCCCCCCCCTCCTCCTTCTCTTCCTCAGGTTGTTGCTGCTGCTTGTCCTGTCCCTCTGTAGCAGAGCCCGCTGTGCTGCTGCTGCCCCCTCCTGGTGGCAAATACACACTGCATCAGCACAGCTACTCAACCTAGCTGGACTATGCACCACACTACACTTTACACCCCCATTCCACAACAACTGGACTATCTGCACTAAACTACACACTTAACACCTCATTGACATTTAATATTTTGATTCACTGTTATATTCATATTTATACTGCAATTAATAATTTAATAATTTTCTAATTTTAAGTCTCATTGTATTTGTAGTTTGGTACTTTCAACCATGGTGTGTGTTATCTTTATTTAGCGTTTGTCCATCCGTCTTATAAATGTCATTTATTTAAAAAGTGATAGTAGTTCAGCTCTGTAGTGAGTGGTGGACTATTATTATAATTTTTTTATGTTTATGTTATGTTGCTTGATCGTTTTTTAGTAGTTTTTGTTACGTTTACATTCGTTTTTTTAACGGACAAGTGTTTGTTTCTTTATGTTTGTTTGTTTTTTGATGGACAAGTGTTTTTTTGTTTTGGTTTATCTGAAAACACATCAAAGAAGATATGAAAAACAACAGATTGATACGAGAGGACGAGCGGCGGTCTGACCTGTAGTCATGGTGACTCCGTTAACGGTCCCCGGTACATCGGTCTCCTCCTCTGCGTAGCTAAGCATCAGGGACTGCTGTTTCCGAGTAAGCTTCCTGTAAGATTCAACATTCAAGATGTTTCTATTTGCCAATCGCAACAAGTACAATGAACGCTTACTCCCCATTCCCTCCCGCAGTATGGATTTTCACAACAATCCTATGCTACACTACACAATGCAATACTACGTTATACAATACTATTAACAACGCTATATACTATATTTAAGCACAGGATGTCATGTGTGAATGGCTTACACGTGCCAGTCCCAGTCATTTGTGTCAATTGTGGGATAATTTGTTCTCAAAATAACTGTCGGTTGCATCTCAGTTTCCCTGGAAACACATGGGGGGTCTGACATTTTTCGGGGGAAATATGTTTTCTAGAGTGTGGGATTTCTCAATCTAAATTTGCTACTACAACCACACATTTCACATGCATTTTTAAGACCGTAGCGGTGTGTTGTGGGTCAAACCAGTGGCAGCGTAGTATGATGGGGAATGTTTCCATTTGAGCATGGCTAGGCGTGCGGTCATCCTCATTTGATCCCATTCTAAAAGGTCTAGTTTAACCAACCACCCCCTGATACAATATAATTCAATGTGTTTAATAGTGTACTCATTACATTTTTACATTCCAAATGAATAGTGAATGAAAACAATTGCATGTGTCTTACTTGGGTACTTTGATCTTAATGTGAACGTAGTGGTCTCCGTAGATGTAGCTGTTCACCTTTCGGATGCCCTTGCCCTGCAACCGGATGGTCTGGTCCACCTGGCAACCCGTGGGAATCTAGGGGTTGAACAGGGCGAACCATAGTTATGTCAGTCTTGGCCTTGTGGTACGGGCTTATCCCCATGTATAAGAGCCACATATCCATATTTGACCACATATTTGTAAGCTGTCAAGTCAAATCAAGTCAAGTCAAATGTATTGCCACTTCACAGTTTACACAAGTATAAAGCAGTGAGTGAAAATCTTATGTGCAATACGACGACAGACAGCAGTTATAAAATATACATTGTTATATGCTATACGCCCTTGATCAGCAGCCTGATGGCCTGGCTGTGGAAGCTATCCGAGTCTATCAATACTTGAGTCTATTGTTACTGATGCGGTATCGCCTGCCGGACCTAAATAACCTGGCTACTTAACTGTTCATTGTTCATTAAACCACAGCACTGTGTAGCAATGTGTGTATAAGGCCTGCCAAAACAATCCCACATCACTACGTGTACATAAGGCCTAACCCACAAACTGTGTATATATACTTACAGCACAGTTAAAGAGCATGCCAGGACAATTGACACACGCACACTGCGGTGTATGACAGGGGAAAAAGGGTGAGGTTACCGGTTTACCGATGGTTTGCTAGATAGCTGAGTGAGGTTACCTGTATTCTGATTGTTTAATAGAGACCAGAGTGAGGCTACCTGTATACTAATAGTTTAATAGAGACCAGAGTGAGGTTACCTGTATACTAATAGTTTAATAGAGACCAGAGTGAGGCTACCTGTATACTAATAGTTTAATAGAGACCAGAGTGAGGCTACCTGTATACTAATGGTTTGATAGATAGCAGAGGGAGGTTACCTGTATACTGATGGTTTGATAGACAGCAGTGAGAGGTTACCTGTATACTGATGGTTTCATAGAGACCAGAGTGAGGTTACCTGTATACTGATGGTTTGATAGAAACCAGAGTGGGGTTACATGTATACTGATAGTTTGATAGAGACCAGTCAGGTTACCTGTTTACTGATGGTTCCATAAGACCAGTCAGGTTACCTGTTTACTGATGGTTCCATAAGACCAGTGAAGTTACCTGTTTACTGATGGTTCCATAAGACCAGTCAGGTTACCTGTTTACTGATGGTTCCATAGAGACCAGAGTGAGGTTACCTGTATACTGATGGTTTCATAAGACCGGAGTGAGGTTACCTGTATACTGATGGTTTCATAAGACCAGAGTGAGGTTACCTGTTTACTGATGGTTTCACAGAGACCAGGGATGGGTTACCTGTATACTGATGGTTTCATAGAGACCAGGGATGGGTTACCTGTATACTGATGGTTTCATAGAGACCAGGGATAGGTTACCTGTATACTGATGGTTTCATAGAGACCAGAGTGAGGTTACCTGTATACTGATGGTTCCATAAGACCAGAGTAAGGTTACCTGTATACTGATGGTTTCATAGAGACCAGGGATAGGTTAACTGTATACTGATGGTTTCATAGAGACCAGGGATAGGTTAACTGTATACTGATGGTTTCATAGAGACCAGGGATAAGTTACCTGTATACTGATGGTTTCGTATAGGCCCTGTGTCCTGGCAGTGCCCCCCAGGATAGCCTGAGCAACAGAGATCATGGCGTCAGAGTGGATGTCCATTCCGTTCCTCTTAAACACCGGGCTCCTCTGTACCTGCAAGAGATCATAACACAAAACTCACCCTATGAATCACTTGCTTCATCTCCGTTTACGCCATCCACCATGATTTATGAAAATCATAAATCATTGCTAAACAAGCAAAATCGTAAACGGCGAACTGTGACAAACGATTTAGCTTGTTTAGCAATGATTGATGATTTTCATAAATCGTGTTTACTAACCCTGAATGTGATGAGGATTTCCTTTTTCCCAACGGGCATGACTACTGCCTGGCCATCCTCCACCCCTGTAAAATAATAAAAAGAAAATGAAATATAATATAACGTAATATAACACAACACAGTCTCCAAAGAGAGGGCACTCAGTAGAGTGCATACTTCCACCACACCAAAAAGTCCCCTGGATGCACATCCGTATCTAGATCCGCCAAAATCGATTTCAACTGTTCATCAGCCCATAAGTAATCTAACCCCCAAGTCCAGTTAATAACCAGTCCAACATAACTTCCAAGTTATCTTGCTACCAGATAAACAAACAAACAAAAATCGAAAACATCGAAGATGCCGTCAGCATCCATCAAATGGCCATTTAACACATTTTCAAAACATCATTCTATATTCCAATTCCTTGGTGGCATGATCATCTCCACACATACCCGCAGGCACGGGCACCTTGACGGTCTGCCTCTGCTTGGTCTGCCCAGAGCCACGACACATCACACAGGGTGTGATCATGATGCTGCCCCGCCCACCGCAACGCCGACAAGCGGAGCGCATCATGAAGGGACCGGTGTTCATGGTCTCCTACGAGGAGAGATACAGAGCACTGGGCATTAACAGGGAGCGCTTAACGGGAAGAATAGGGCTGGTCCGATAAGGGATTATTTTTTATCGTTTGTCGTATAGATTGCTTTTCCAATATTGTTGTCCGACGTATCGTTTTTCCAACATATTGCTTGTCGGACAATGTCGCTTGTCCCATATGCGGGACAATGTCGCTTGTCGGACATGTCGCTTGTCAACAATTGGGCCGATATTCAGCTTTTTGCAGATATCAGTCGTCAAGGTTGCAGATATGTAAAAAAACACCGCTGAACAAGCAGTTCAGAAGAATCATTCAGCAACATATGGGGAGATTTGTCTCAATATTATTCGTGTGAACAGAATGACAATCAGTGCATACATTTGAAATCCATGTGTACATGTGTGTAATTTGTGTACATTTGTTATCTCTAAATATAAAACCATTTCCCAGAAAAAAGTTTTGAGACTAACTTTCTGTCAGTCACAGGGTAAACATCGACATAATTCTTTGTTTTTAAATTAAAAGAACATCCATGGTAACACCACGCTTTGTAATAACCTTTTTTTTTTTTTACATATCATTTGTATTTATTTATATTAATATTATCAACGATATTGCATTCATTCATTGTAGACAAACTACAACCTTGTTGTATTGTGACACACACTCGTTTTGAATAACGGACTATTCGGAACACATTGAAAATCTTTGGAAAGTAACGAAAAGTGTATTCCCTTCAAATGAACAGGACCTAGGTCTCTCTGCAAGACAACAGAAAAGACTAACAGAATGCAGATGCTATTGGAGCACACTCCCATTTCTGGACTAGGAATGATGAATTAGGAATTAAATAACTTGTCTCAATCTGGGTAAGACAGGCAAAAGCAGATTTACAGATATCTCAGTGTATCCCTTTAAGCCTAAAAAGATTAAATTGAATACAGGCCAACTTCCTATGAGCCTCCCAGGGTGCAGTAGCTCACCATGCCAGTGCCGTTGCAGTAGTTGCAATGGGAGACCTTGGTGCCGGGCTCACTCCCCTTCCCGTCGCAGCGCTGGCAGGCGTCGTCTATGTTCACCGTGATCTCCTTGGTAACACCCTTCGCTGCATGGGCGAACGTCAGCTCCATCACAAACTGTTGAGCGGCGTGGCAACGGGGGGGAAAGAGAAGGGGGGGGGGGGTCAAATAATGCTGCCGCTGTAGGGTTCAGATTTGGCAATTCAAATGCTGCTCGGTTACACCTCAGACAATGACAAATCACGTTAAATTAATTAAGGTTTTTATTTATTTTTTTAATTCTAACTGTGGGTGGCAGCAGCTCAGGAGGTAGAGCGGGTCGTCTGACAACCGGATGTTTGCTGGTTTGATCCCCCGGCTCCTCATCCTTCCTAGCTACGTGTCGAGGTGTCCTTGAGCAAGACACCCTAACTGCTCCTGTTGAGCTGGCGCTGTCGCCTTGCATGGCGGACACCGCCGTCGGTGTATGAATGTGTGTATGAATGGGTGAATGTGAGGCAATAATTGTAAAGCGCTTTGGAATAAAAGCACTATGTTAATGCAGGCCATTTACCATTTTACCATGAACGCCTGCCTGATGTACACCGTCTCTTGTACTTAGATCACGGTGATACTTAAATCATGGTTTTACTTAAAACACCAAAACAGAGCCTCACCTCGGGTCGCTGCTCAAACATGCTTCCGAAGTCCCCAAAACCTCGGCCGCCGGAGAACTCTCCAAAGATCTTCCTGAACAGCTCTTCGGGGTCCACACTGGCACTGCCCGCACGGTAGTACTGCTGCTGCTGGCCGGCGCCCCGGCTGGGATCGAAGCCTGCGGCCCCGTACGTGTCGTACTGCTTCCTCTTCACCTCGTCGCTCAGCACCTGCACACAAGCGCAGTCAGACGCTACTGGACCCACACGGACGGACATAGTGCTTATGTAATGGACACCAGCTTGGTGGTGCTGTGCAGTAAAGTAAACCTCACTCCCTGACACCTAAAATCGTTGGTTTAAGGTTCTCACGTTAGAGCGTCATGCCGGTAGAGATGCTCGTGAAAGTATGCCGTTTGCCTTCTGTGTCACTTTTCTCTCACTGCTGATCATTTTATGTAAAAAAAAAAAAAAGTACTTAAAGAGAAGGTGAAACAGCTATGATGCACTGTGAAACATAATCCATGATAACGTTTTCAACAAAAGTCAGTCTGCGATAACATTTATGTCTACGTTCATATCTTTAGGTCATACTTTTTACTCTCATGACATCAAATTGATTGCGACATGTTCTAGCTTTTCCCACACCTGTATCTCGGACACCACGACACTTGCCTACAAATTCATTCACTGAGGAAAAACCCCTCTGGTAACCTTAATAAGTGATAGCGTTATATAGCCATTAGCCAGATAGCCATTACTATGTACAGTGTGGTCGATACCTCATAGGCTTCAGCAAGCTTGGCAAACTTCTCCTTGGTGCTTGGGTCATCTGGGTTGGTGTCAGGGTGGTACTTCTTTGCCATCTTAACAGGGAAACATACACCGTTATATTATAGTTGTATTCAAAACAAACATAAGAGAAAGTTTTAGGGTAATCACCTACACATAGAGTTATGTAAAAGCTCTTTGCCTGCTTTACATCACATCTTACGTTAACACAGTGGTTCCCAAACTTCCTCTGCAGGGCCCCCCTTTTGTAAATGTCAGTCCCCCCCCACACCTAACCCTAACCTACATAAAGACACTCTCAGACACATCCTTTGCTTGCACATTCCTATAGAACGTATACAAAACTATTGTATAACTATAGTATAATAGTAGTGTTGTATAGTATAAGTATAGTATATAGTACATAGTATAGCATAAAGTGTTAAATTGAAGGGAATTCATACAGAGAGAGTGAATGGAGAGTAAGCATTCCATTGTATGTGTTGCAAATGGCCAAATACAAATCGAATCTAACAAAAATGGCAAATCTAAATAGGAACAAGTCATCTTAACAATATCACATCATCTATATTAAGCCTCGCCGTGCCCCCCTGCCCTAACTCCGGGCTGTGCCCCCAGTTTGGGAACCACTGCACAACTAATTAGAAAACTCCAAGAAAAAATAAATGCTAATGACCTGATAGTAGGCTTTCTTGATGTCTTTTTGTGACGCAGCGCGGGGAACACCGAGGACATTGTAAAAGTCCTCTTTGTTGGCCGACGGGCTGCTGGTGTGGAACTGCTTGGAGTGATTTGCATGAAGACATCCTGCTACAGGAGAGATGCATTTATTATATTTGTATTATTCATGTTATTCATGTGTAACAGTGGCTTGGCTAATAATAATAGTTTTATACTAACACACACACACACGCACACCTTTGTTGTCATTATATACCATTTGTTATCATGCTACATGCATATGAAACACGTTTATTAAAGTGTGTTGACATTTGACAGAACCTAAAAACATGACATAAGAGAGTGATGGTTAAGTTATACTACATAGTGTAACATTACTAGCCCCTTGGTTCTTAGTAATCATTTAAAAAAAACAGTCCAAACTTACTAAGATGGAACAGAGCAGATCAATAACGAACAGTAAAGAACACCATAGCCCTGATGCAATAAGTAGTTGCATCATAAACCATGGACACAGACTCTCTGGACCATCAACAACTAACCTAGACATCAAACTGCATTCCCTGCACCAAACACAGCCATATGTACACTATACTAAAGACGTGTCGAGACTGACAAACCGCAAACAATTAACTATTTGTTCCTCTTGCTATTTGCCGTCTTACCTGCCGGTCCTCTCAATGTCACGGCGTCTCCAGGTCCCCTTTTAAAGCTCACATCGCCTGCGATCCTGCTGTATCGTTGCGTCCCCGAAAACAACGTTGAACTACCGCCAGACGCGTGTCTTTCGACTACAATGCGAAGACAAGCACGACGGTGACCGGCACTAACTAACTTAGACAACCAGCGTGCCGAAAGGCTGTGTATAGAAGACGCCATGTTTTTGCGTCACTAACGTCACGGGCCCGGCGAAGAGAGATAGTCTGCGCATGTGCATTGGATACCGTTTATTTAGATGCTGATGCGCACCATATCACATGATCTACAAATTATGAATTTATACCTATCTCTATATAACACCATCAAACATGTTATATAACACTATATCATATATCATATATCATATATCATATCAACGCGTATATATATATATTTTTTAATTACTATTTTTATTTTTTTATTTTCTTTATTTATATATATACACATATATGTGGGGTAAGTATTATCTCCGTTAAATATATTTACAGGAAATAAAATCCATTATGTTTTCAGCCAATGTTTTAAACAGAAAACGAATCACCACAAGCTTATGAATAAACAGAAGAGTGTATGTTTGTAAAGAGACAGCAGCAGGTGGCGCCACTTCTCGATAAATTATCGACTTTATAGACCGCTCTCTTTCTGTCATAATCTTGACCTACTAGTTTAGCTTTTGCTCTTTACAGTTATCAACTAGTCCTAGGGTCAAGACCAGGTCATTCTACGATACGTCTGTGTGACCACCATGTTTGTTTGTGAATCTTCATCTTCCACAAACATTCGAAAATTCAGCAAATGTACATATCATCCATCAGTACCTTTGTTGTTATTATAATTGTTATTTTTATTATGTACAGTATTTCGATTTCTTAGTATAGTGTATTAGAACATTCATAATGTGGGAGCGATTGGGGCATTCGATTGGGGCGATTGGGGCATTCCATTGTACTTGTTGCATATGGCAAATACAAATATAGAATATTGAATATTGAATCTTGAATCATACTATATTACCATAATATGAAATAAAGGCTTAACATGGGCTATTAAAGACAGGAATTTGTCACCTTAGCCTTGCAGTTATTAACACATATTGCTAAAGTATACTATTTGTCAAGCCAAGTCTATGACCAAGTGAATGTAAGTGACGTGTATTTAGCAGACATCTCATCATTTGTCTTTGATCATACATTATTCATGTGGTCAAGTGGTTAAGTGGTTTTCAACATTTAGTCTTGCTGTGTGATAGCTTTTGGATCCATGTTGCATCTAATTGTAGTGTGTTGTCCTCTAGCTAGAAGGCCTTTTATACAGTTTGACCGTCATATATGTGATGGACTTCATGGTTGGGATTGTTAAAAATGTATCTAACTGCATTGTGTTTTTTGAATAATTCATTAGTTTAATTCTCCAAATGGATAGCAAGATGTAGATTTCCCATGATTTGCCATGCGCAACAAGTACATGCTTACTCCCCATGTCCCCCCGCAGTATGAGTTTCAACAACAATACACAATACTATGCTATACTAAACTATGAAATACTATGCTATATAATACTATACTATAAACAACACTATATTCTACCTACTATATACTATACGTTATACTATAAACAACACTATATATTACCTATCAAATGCTATACTATATACAACACTATACAATCACAATCCTATACACAATAAATAACAATAAAGTGACTGATGGATGATACAGTTTATACATATTATGAATGGTGCAAAAAGCATTTTAAAGTGGCAGTAGTGCAGCAGCATCGTGAATACAGTGCAATACAGTGCAGAACCGAACATAACTGGAATATGTCCATTAAGTCCAGTTAAAAAATGATAAGTCCAGTTATGATAGTGGCAGCCCTCCCAGCAGTCCAGTAGGCGCACTGCCTGTGGATAAAAACTGTCCTTGAACCTACTAGTCCTGGGTCGGATGCTGCAGTACTGGTGACCGGACCGCAGGGGGCAGAAAAGATGGTGCCCAGGATGGTTGGGGTCCTTAATGATTGAGATGGCCTTGTTCCAAAATCTGGTCCTAAAGATCTCTTAGATGCATGGATAAGTGCACACGATCTTCTCCGCTGTCCTCACAACTATCTGGATGGCTTTCTTGTCCCGTGCAGTGGTGTTGCCGTACCGCAAAGTGACGCCACTCGTCAGGACGCTCTCTACGGTGCTATGGTAGGAGTTCACCAGCCAGCGTGTGCCTATGCCGCTTCTCCTGAGGCCCCGCAGAGCATAGAGGCGCTGGTGTGCCTTCTTCAGCATGGCCTGTGTTGTGGGTCCATGTCAGATTGTCTGAGATCTGTAGTCCCAGGAAACGGAAGCAGCTGATGATATATACCTGTGTGCCGTCTAGGCTGATAGAGTGGGTGCCCCGGTGACTCCTGAAGTCCATGATGAGCTCCTTTGTCTTGCTGACATTCAGTGCAAGGCTGTTGTCCTTGCACCATTGCATCAGCCAGCCTACCTCATCTCTGTACTCTGTCTTGTCGTTGTCGCTTATCAGGCCGATGACTGTGGTGTCGTCTGCTAACAGTAGTACAGTCGGGGGCTGAGGCAGCAGCCTTGGGGTGCTCTGGTGTTGAGGACCAGAGTGGATGAGATGTTGTTCCCAATCTTCACCACTTGAGGCCTGCCTGTCAGGAAGATCATAATCCAGTTACAGATGGGGGCCGCTCAGACCTAGGTCCCTCCGTTTCAGGACCAGCTTGGAGCAAACGATGGTGATGAACACAAAGTTGTTTTATAGCTGTTTATTTACATAATTATACGCCATAAAAGGTTTTTGTTGTACCTGAGCAAAAATGTTCTATTGTTCTTATACACTGTACTGAATGTTTTCTTATTGCATTAGACAATGTACTGAATACTATTACTGTGACTCGACACTGTTTTATTCAATCACTGTTTTATTCAATCACTGTTTTATTCAATCACTGTTTTATTTAATCACTGTTTTATTCAATCACTGTTTTATTCAATCACTGTTTTATTCAATCACTGTTTTTTGCCCTGTTGATACATTTGAAAAAACTCAATCCTCAATCAATTTTATTCCCCTTGGTGTCATTTAAATTGGTTTAAATAGTGACCTCACTAGTGTAATACTCACTAGTAGTGTGGCTGCTAGTTCAAATCCAAAGCCTTACTTGGTCTGAGCCTATAGCACCAGCTGCATAGCTTTATCAGTTTGTACCTTCATCTCTCTCACACTTAAGTTTGATTCAACGACCCCCCCCCCCCCCAACCCTTCCTCCATCTTTCCAATCTTTTACCGCCATCTTCTCTGACAAATAGTTTCTCCTTGACACCATCCAAGAAGTATGTCTTTTTTAATGTTTGATCTTTAAGGAGCAGCTCACTGTAAAATAGATATCCTGTCATTATCCACCCGCCGCACGCAAGTTAAAGCTCTAGGAATGGTATGAGGATGACATGGCTGATCCAG
>CM051003.1:4608355-4653355 GCA_027704905.1 Muraenolepis orangiensis | reverse complement strand
TCCATAACTCCACTATTTATGGCGGGGAACAAACTTCCCGCTCGCCTGATGTTCACACAAGACGCCTGCAACGGTCGTGATGGCGGCCTTTACGGCACACGGCGCGACCCTCATTCAGGGGGATAGGCCCGGGTCTCCCTGGAGTCAGTGCGGGCGTCTTGCTCCGGGCCACCGTTTGTGGTGAGCAGTCTGGATGTAGTGACGGGGACGGCACTTTTAGTAAAAAAAATAAAAAAAGGTGACGTCACACACAGTCAAAAAACAGCAGATAGGGACACCGTAATACTTTGACGATTGTAATAATATACAATAAATGTGTATATTGTAATGTGTACATGTTATATCTTTTTTGTAAGCTGTCTTTGGATAAAAGGCATCCAGTAAGTGTTTTTCCTATTTAGTGTGTCCTAAGTTATAGAAAATGCATACATTGAATTCTGTGTGTGTGTGTGTGTGTGTGTGTGTGTGTGTGTGTGTGTGTGTGTGTGTGTGTGTGTGTGTCTGTTTTATTGAGCAGTGTGGGAGCAGCCATCTCCTACCCTTTTCCCAGGAAGTCTCTGTATCTCTACCATCTGCTCCGACACAAAAGGTCCTGTCGGCCCCCTTCCCTCCTAGGCCCCTGATGAGGCCTGGGGGTGGCAGTACTTTGTCTGGCCCAGCCCTGTCCACTGACCCCAGGTGTTTCTTTATCTATACGGGCCACCTTATGACCACCTCTGGGGGTCTGGTGGTCACCACCCGTTGACCACCATTTGGTTAGTGGTAGCATACAGGGACCTTTCTCAGGTAAAGCCGGACAGCACTTTACAGAGACACACAGAGGATTAAGGAGAGAACAGGTTGAGGTGAGGACAGCGAGGGCAGAGTATGTGTGTATGTGTGTATGTGTGTGTATGTGTGTGTGTGTGTGTGTGTGTGTGTGTGTGTGTGTGTGTGTGTGTGTGTGTGTGTGTGTGTGGGTGTGTGTGTGGGTGTGTGTGTGGGTGTGTGTGTGAGTGCATGTGCACGCAAGCATTCATGCACAAGCACACGGTAATAAGGACTGCCAAGACCCTCCAGCAACTTTCACCCCCCCCATCTTGCGTCTCCCTCCCTCCCTCCCTCCCTCCCTCCCTCCCTCCCTCCCTCACACACACACACACACCTGAGATAGGTGTGTGTATTTGTGTGTGGGTATCTGGCCCGGTATCTGTGTTTCAAGGCGGGGTGGGTCGTGTTGAACACCCTGGAAGACAGAGATCACAGACGGCGGCAGGATACGGCTTTCTCCCGAGTGTTGTTTTGGCAACAACTTACGTATTTGCCTCACCGATCAAAAGAAAAACGAGACACATATGCGTGTCATATTACCGCATCATATCCCTTACGCGTGGGGCTTCCCACAACCTCTCCGGTTCGGCCAGGTGTGAATGACTTCATTAGTGAGTCATTAGTTTACCAATGATGGGTTCAAGTATGAGACAAAAGGTGAGACTGCAAATGAAAGGATGGAGGACAGACACCGAATCAGACGCCACTGATTCAACATTATAAAAGAGGCAGAACACATCATGTTTACAGACACAAGATCGCACACATTCTAATCGCATGTTTTAGAAGCAGATTTACTTTTTCGGCTAGTTTCAGAATGAAAACGAAAATCTAGAGATCCTCGTCTCTTGTTGACACATGAGGAAACATACGTTGTGTATGGGTGTATATTTGTGTTGTTTACGCAGAACATTTCCAGCCGATTCCTGTGCACAGGTCAATTCTCTTTTCACAAAAAGTTTGGATAAAAATGATCCTTTCACAAAAAACAACAGTTCCTCATCTGCAGAACACATTTCAACCGTATCCTGCACCTGACACCTACACACCATGTTCCCCAGGGGGGGCTGTGTCTTCGTCGGTGAGTTAGCACACTGTATTCAAATAGTGATGACTGCTGCTTCAAGTATCCCCACCCCCCCCCCCCCCCCCCCCCCCCCCCCCCCCCCTGCCTCCAACCCACCAGGCCCCCAATATTTAATTTCCTGCCTTCATGAGCGAAGTCCACCGACGGAGCAGAGACGAAGCAGGAGGTGAAGACAGGTGTGGGAGTGTTGTATCCTACTGACTGGTAGAGGTTCTGGGCTCACATCTCACATGTGTGCATGGCTCAGGGCACCAGGCCCATAAGACTCACATCTGACGCTAAATCTGCCCCGGTGCTCGTACTGCTGCTCAAGAGATCCCGCCATGGAATGACCTATCATCTCCTGAAACGTCCGTTTTTTCCTGTGTTACACGTTCAACCGTGCAACCGGCCCTAGATAAGACAATATATTTTAATATCCACTATCGCCCTAGCCATAGCCCCATTATTGAAGACAGGGTTGCTTTCTGTGGCTCTATTTCAGTCAATAATGCAGATTTGTTTGATATTCTGACCTTAATCAAACTTTCACTTAGAATTAAAGCAGACTGTAGTAAAAAGATGAACATTTCTCTCATTCCCTTCATTTGCGACTCATTCTCCATAACATCCCCCACCAGGGGCTTCACAGACAGTAGAGAGATACTGCTGCTCTGTTGCCCTTCTGTTGATCCTACAACTTGTGCTGTCTGGCCTTGAGAAAGGGACCAAGTGAAGAAGGAACATAGGGCCCGCTGAAGAGAGAGAGAGAGAGAGAGAGAGAGAGAGAGAGAGAGAGAGGAGAGAGAGAGAGAGAGAGAGAGAGAGAGAGAGAGAGAGGAGAGAGAGAGAAAGAGAGAGAGAGAGAGAGAGAGAGAGAGAGAGAGAGAGAGAGAGAGAGAGAGAGAGAGAGAGAGAGAGAGAGAGAGAGAGGAGAGAGAGAGAGAGAGAGAGAGAGAGAGAGAGAGAGAGAGAGAGAGAATACAGGTATGAGGTAAAAAAAACCTCTGCTGCTTCTTTCTGCTGCTTCACGTGTTTCTATGCCAGTATAAAAACAATAAGGAACACTTTGCACTTGTTGCCAAGACGGACATCTTTTGATATCCATATCCATCGTTTGATATTCACCCTTCGCGTTGGCGCACATGTTTATGTTATTCAGATTCAGATTCAGAAAACTTTATTAATCCCGAGGGAAATTAAGGTGCAACAGTTGACACAGGGGGAATAAATGCACACACAAAATACTAATACCTAAGCTAAAAAACAAAACAACAACTAACTAAAATAAAAACTATTATAAACAAAAATAGTTAAAATAATTCTAAATGAAGTCTAAATGTATTGATAAGTGAAGATAATTTACAGTATTATAACAGTAGTACGTAGGTATATACAATACACAACAATACGTATAGTGCAAATTGGCAGTAATAATATATTAATAAATAACTCAACTGAAATGGGGAGAGATGAAAGCGGGGATGACGGGGATGTAAAATTAAGAAAGAAAGGGAGTGGTGTGAGAAAATGTGTGATATGAAGCCCAAAAATCGAAGCAAGATGTGGGGAATATAAAACAAAAGAACAAAGAAAACAAAAGGGAGAGATGTGTTAAGCGGCCCACCGAGGAAGCAACACGTGATCTCAGGCCGCCACCACTTTGATGTCTGTTACGCTGTAGCACAGACACCACTGACAGAGGGGGGGTTCCTATTCCCCCATCAGGGACCCTGGTGGAGGTGGTGATTGGCCGGAGGGCCGGGTGGGGGGGATAAATTAAGTACAGTATTAACTTTTTTTTCTCTCAGACATGCGTCACATGGGTGAAATTACCGGCACATCATTATGCTGAAGTGATCATGGAAGAATGTGTGTGTGTGTGTGTGTGTGTGTGTGCCTGAATCATATTACTTTGTGTAAAGTTTATACATGGCTGTGTTAACTCACCCAACCTGACTGCATGAGACCATCTTGACACACCACCCCCACCCCCACCACCACCACCACCACCACCCCCACCACCACCACCATCCCTGGACAGCAAGCCGGCACCTGACCCGAATATTGGACAAAGATGCCAAAGGGATCGGGGAGGGGGGAGGGGGGAGGGGGGGGGGGGGGGTTGGACGGACCATGGTAGGCAGGGGGGGGGGTCACAGGTCAAAGGTCGGGAGAAGAGTGTGGAGACGGCTGAACAGAATGAAACGGTAAATCACCTCAAGTCATCCCACGTCAATTCATCTCCTTCTTATTAGGCCCCCACAAGAGATCCGGCAGCAGCCGTCTCCTCTCCCACACGCAGCGGGTCGACCCCGTCAGGCCACAGCCACTCCGCAGGGCTTCCCCTGAGAGCTCATACTCTTTTCTTTAGTCTCTCACGCTTTCTATCTCCTCCGTTGTTGATGTTGTTGTAATTGTGTTCACTCTTTACCTAGTAGGATGTTCATTAAACCCTGTGTTAACTGTTGCATGCCGATGCCTCCTCCCGGACAATTAATCATTCTCCATGCGTCTCCGTTCCCCCTCAGGCTCACCCTGGTAATGTAAACTCCCAGCATCAGCGTGTCAAAGTATACTCTGCTCCTTCATAAAGTCCTCTCTCCTTTTCCTCTGCACAAGCAGTCTCTCACGTTTACCTTTGCGAAAGACCCCCACAGAGCGTGCAATGAGAAGAAATAAACAACATTACACCAGACAATTATTACAGATTTGATACAGGTTGACAACCTGGCTTGAGATGTGTTCAACAGGCTCACCCAGAGAGAGAAGTGTAAATTATGGTTTATGGCTTTAAGACTTCATAAGCGTCCTAAATGGCTGAAAGCACGGCTTAAACTGCTGTTTTATAAAAAAAATTAATGCAGATGTCACTTTAACTACCTTTGACTACATGATGGTTGTTTATTTTCACGGGGGACTAAGAGAGAAGTCACAGTACTGAATTCTAAATCAGGGCTGGTATTTTGAGGTTTCCTAATGCGAAAGTTACCCCATCATGAGGGGGCGTATCTCTTCAAATCACCAGGTTATTAATGATTACGATTTCCTTGAGGAAAAGTTCCATTTCTTCTTTTTTTTTCCAGGGAGCACTCACACGCTCCCTGAATGCTCATTCAAGTAATAAATCCAGATTTACCATTGGCCCAGTGCCCCTGTGTGCCTCTTCATTCATCCCTCTCTCTGCAGACTCACTCTTCCGCTTTCAACCCATTGATGTCTTTCTCTTCTTTATGCCCGCTGGCCTGAATCAAACAGCCAGGGCGGGTTTCCACCAGTGCTGTGAGCGGTCCGTATTTCAAACGGAACCAGTGGACGTACTGAATCACTTCCTGGGTAGTTTGGAATGTAGTTAGCAAGGCTCATTCCAAAGTGACATGTTTTCTAATACATCACTTGAACGATGGGCAAACTGAATTTTGGCTTATGATGAGTCACCTTGGGTCTGTTAATGCAATGGATAAATATATGACATATATTCGCATATTAAGGATTTCATGAGTCTTTATTTTAGCATTCGTAGACCTAGTGAAGTGACAAAAACGTCTTCAAAAGATGATACCTTGCATGAATGAACAGACGTTACCAGATTGGAATTCATTCAACTTGGACTATTTTTAGCATGTTATTTTGCTCCTGGCTGGCAATTTCTGCTGTGTTTGAGCAAGCAAAGTTTTAAGAACTTTCCTCTTGCATGTGTGTGCCTACATCTGAGCCTTGGGACATCACAGACGTCAGATACCAGTTCTTAGTTTGGTATGGTGAACAGACTACAGAGTTTACACCTCTCTTGCACAGTCACAGTCTTGGCCTGAGCTCTCTTGGTTCCAAGTGAAGCTTGCCAAAGAGTGAGGCAACGAGTCTGTGTGACTTCAAATAGCATGGAGACAGAACACGTGTCATACTCTGAAAACCACGCCCACCACAGGGGAAACAATTTGTGCCACAATATGCACCCAATTCAAAATGCTGAAATGCTAAAAATATCAGATTACATTCAAGCAGGTGAACTGATTATTTGACCTGACAGATAAAGGTATATTGACAAAATCCATATTGTCAGCCAATATCAGTGTCCCTTCTCCATATCACTCAACTGCCTGGCCTAGCGAAATACGTTTATGACATTTACAAACTATTTAATTCACATAAATAAGATCATCCTTTAACCCTTTAACCCCTTTAACCTCTGCAGTTAGCCCCTTCTTCCTCCTGATGCCTTCTTAAAGGCTCAGTTCTGCGATTTTGGCAGCTCATAAGAACTTGGTTCTGGGTTCTTCACCCTGTTGGTAGTGCATCCCACCCCACAACAGCATTTAGGCATTTTTTTTATGTTGTTTGCTAGCAGTACGAAAATGACAAGGGGGCACCTTCACGCAATACAAAAACCAATGGAGAGCAAATGGAATGTTTTTTTTCCCCCCCCCTCCGGTGTGGGCGGGACCCAATTGCGCTCTGTCTCTACGGACGATTTGAAACAATGGCAACGGCTACAGTGTCAGCATCACAGTGACTCATTAGGTCTGTCTGTGTCAAATAAAACAGCAAAGAATAATCCAGGAGGAGAAGGACAGAAGACATGAGCCACACAAACCCCTAGTGTTTAACCACTGCACGCACTACGTCCTACTACAGGCCAACAGAGAGACGGTTACAACATTTGAGTCAATGTGTACTTCATACATTAATGTCATGCAATGGTGTATTGCGTTGTATAACGACACAACGACAAATGAATGCACGCACACACACACACATACACACACACACACACACACACACACACACACACACACATACTTCAGATTCAGAAAACTTTATTAATCCCGAGGGAAACACTCTTGGTAAACTCTTGGTAAACCAACATTCACACAAACTACAAACACATTTAGCCTCCGACAACTTCTACTCTAACCCTCCTCCACCCCCCCCCGAGCCCACCCTACCCAAAGCTGTTTTGAGTGACTACGGCAAGTCCATCAAAAAGCACTTAACGGCAGCCTGCAGTGCTGCCGCCAACATCCACCACCACCACCACCACCACCAACCCCCACCTCCAGCCCCAATGTGGAGCTCCACCACTCTGGGTGAAGGGAGGGGGGGGGGGGGGACATTTGCACCGTCCCGTCTGGGAGACAATAGCCCCACCACAGGGACCCTAGACGGCAAAGTTTGAATGGGGGGGGGGGGGGGGGGGGGTTTAAAGTTCTTGTATGAAATGGAAAGGAGGTGGTCTGTTGCAAGGTCTGAGTCATTCAGTGTGAGTAATGTTTGGTTTGGATTGAGTTGTATTTCATTTGTTGTGTTTCTCCATCACCATGTGAAACTACAGTAAACAGCTCCTTCCTAACTATGGCATTAAAAGTGACACTGGTGGTTAAAAACATTAGTCTTTGCAGTCTTTTGCAGTCTCTCACAGAAAACAGCAAATTACAAGTGAAGCTTAATAACAAGTGAAGCTTAAATAACACAGAAAATATGTCGGGTTGTTTAAGATTCGTATTTAATTCTAAAGTCAAGTTTGCTTAATAGTAGCTTAATGTGACAAGGTAATTTGAGGAGATCGTGAATAATCAAACTCAAACAATTGGTTTAGCAGCAGACTGATATCTGTATTTAACAGTTTATTCAGCTGCTTGGCACCAAAACATTAATATACCAGAAACAACACTAATAATAATAATCTGAATATGAAGAGGAAAGATACCTTGACAGACTATCTTTTATTTAAACCAGCATATACAGAAGAGCTGCCACGAAGGTACAGGGGTCTGATGGCATACAGACACAGGAATGTGAATTGCTTCCTTAAAAAGGCTGATCTACATTTGAACCGATTATTTTATGAAAACAATGGGAATCCAAAAACAAAATCAGACCAATAGCTACATCCTACAAGCACATATTTCAGTGGAAAGTTTTATCTTAAAAAAAATCGGAATAAAAATGTAATGAAAACGGCAGGCAGTCTCGATTCACAGCCCACACACACACCACCAACCACACACACCACCATACACACACCGTCACCCACACACACACACACCACCAACCACACACACCACCACACACACACCGTCACCCCCACACACACACACCACCAACCACACACACCACCATACACACACCGTCACCCACACACACACACACCACCAACCACACACACCACCACACACACACCGTCACCCCCACACACACACACCACCAACCACACACACCACCATACACACACCGTCACCCACACACACACACACCACCAACCACACACACTACCATACACACACCGTCACCCACACACACACACCACCAACCACACACACCACCATACACACACCGTCACCCACACACACACACACCACCAACCACACACACCACCATACACACACCGTCACCCACACACACACACACCACCAACCACACACACCACCACACACACACCGTCACCCCCACACACACACACCACCAACCACACACACCACCATACACACACCGTCACCCACACACACACACACCACCAACCACACACACCACCATACACACACCGTCACCCACACACACACACACCACCAACCACACACACCACCATACACACACCGTCACCCACACACACACACACCACCAACCACACACACCACCATACACACACCGTCACCCACACACACACACACCACCAACCACACACACCACCATACACACACCGTCACCCACACACACACACACCACCAACCACACACACCACCACACACACACCGTCACCCCCACACACACACACCACCAACCACACACACCACCATACACACACCGTCACCCACACACACACACACCACCAACCACACACACCACCACACACACACCGTCACCCACACACACACACACCACCAACCACACACACACCACCACACACACACCGTCACCCCCACACACACACACCACCAACCACACACACCACCACACACACACCGTCACCCCCACACACACACACCACCAACCACACACACCCACCACACACACACCGTCACCCCCCACACACACACACCACCAACCACACACACCACCATACACACACCGTCACCCACACACACACACACCACCAACCACACACACCACCATACACACACCGTCACCCCCACACACACACACCACCAACCACACACACCACCATACACACACCGTCACCCACACACACACACACCACCAACCACACACACCACCACACACACACCGTCACCCCCACACACACACACCACCAACCACACACACCACCATACACACACCGTCACCCACACACACACACACCACCAACCACACACACCACCACACACACACCGTCACCCACACACACACACACCACCAACCACACACACCACCACACACACACCGTCACCCCCCACACAGACACCACCAACCACACACACCACCATACACACACCGTCACCCACACACACACACACCACCAACCACACACACCACCATACACACACCGTCACCCCCACACACACACACCACCAACCACACACACCACCATACACACACCGTCACCCACACACACACACACCACCACCACACACACCACCACACACACACCGTCACCCCCACACACACACCACCAACCACACACACCACCATACACACACCGTCACCCACACACACACACACCACCAACCACACACACCACCACACACACACCGTCACCCCCACACACACACACCACCAACCACACACACCACCATACACACACCGTCACCCACACACACACACACCACCAACCACACACACACACCGTCACCCCCACACACACACACCACCAACCACACACACCGTCACCCACACACACACACACCACCAACCACACACACCACCACCACACACACCGTCACCCCCACACACACACACCACCAACCACACACACCACCATACACACACCGTCACCCACACACACACACACCACCAACCACACACACCACCACACACACACCGTCACCCCCACACACACACACCACCAACCACACACACCACCATACACACACCGTCACCCACACACACACACACCACAAACCACACACACCACCACACACACACCGTCACCCCCACACACACACACCACCAACCACACACACCACCATACACACACCGTCACCCACACACACACACCACCAACCACACACACCACCACACACACACCGTCACCCACCAACCACACACACCACCAACCACACACACCACCATACACACACCGTCACCCACACACACACACACCACCAACCACACACACACCGTCACCCACACACACACACACCACCAACCACACACACCACCACACACACACCGTCACCCCCCACACAGACACCACCAACCACACACACCACCATACACACACCGTCACCCACACACACACACACACCACCAACCACACACACCACCATACACACACCGTCACCCCCACACACACACACCACCAACCACACACACCACCATACACACACCGTCACCCCACACACACACACCACCCACCACACACACCACCACACACACACCGTCACCCCCACACACACACACCACCAACCACACACACCACCATACACACACCGTCACCCACACACACACACACCACCAACCACACACACACACCGTCACCCCCACACACACACACCACCAACCACACACACCGCACCCACACACCACACACCACCAACCACACACACCACCACACACACACCCGTCACCCCCACACACACACACCACCAACCACACACACCACCATACACACACCGTCACCCACACACACACACACCACCAACCACACACACCACCACACACACACCGTCACCCCCACACACACACACCACCAACCACACACACCACCATACACACACCGTCACCACACACACACACACACCACAAACCACACACACCACCACACACACACCACCACCACCCACACCCACACACACACACCACCACCAACCACACACACCACCATACACACACCGTCACCCACACACACACACCACCAACCACACACACCACCACACACACACCGTCACCCACCAACCACACACACCACCAACCACACACACCACCATACACACACCGTCACCCACACACACACACACCACCAACCACACACACCACCATACACACACCGTCACCCCCACACACACACCACCAACCACACACACCACCATACACACACCGTCACCCACACACACACACACCACCAACCACACACACCACCATACACACACCGTCACCCACACACACACACACCACCAACCACACACACCACCATACACACACCGTCACCCACACACACACACCACTAACCACACACACCACCATACACACACCGTCACCCACACACACACACACCACCAACCACACACACCACCATACACACACCGTCACCCCCACACACACACCACCAACCACACACACCACCATACACACACCGTCACCCACACACACACACCACCAACCACACACACACCACCAACCACACACACCACCATACACACACCGTCACCCACACACACACACCACCAACCACACACACCACCATACACACACCGTCACCCACACACACACACCACCAATCACACACACCACCATACACACACCGTCACCCACACACACACACCACCAACCACACACACCACCATACACACACCGTCACCCACACACACACACCACCAACCACACACACCACCATACACACACCGTCACCCACACACACACACCACCAACCACACACACCACCATACACACACCGTCACCCCCACACACACACACCACCAACCACACACACCACCATACACACACCGTCACCCCCCACACACACACCACCAACCACACACACCACCATACACACACCGTCACCCCCCACACACACACACCACCAACCACACACACCACCATACACACACCGTCACCCCCCACACACACACACCACCATACACACACCGTCACCCCCCACACACACACACCACCAACCACACACACCACCATACACACACCGTCACCCACACACACACACCACCACACACACACCACCACCACACACACCACCACACACACACCACCAACCCACACACACCACCATACACACACCACCAACCACACACACCACCACACACACACCACCAACCACACACACCACCATACACACACCGTCACCCACACACACACACCACCAACCACACACACCACCATACACACACCGTCACCCACACACACACACCACCAACCACACACACCACCATACACACACCGTCACCCACACACACACACCACCAACCACACACACCACCATACACACACCGTCACCCACACACACACACCACCAACCACACACACCACCATACACACACCGTCACCCACACACACACACCACCAACCACACACACCACCATACACACACCGTCACCCACACACACACACCACCAACCACACACACCACCATACACACACCGTCACCCACACACACACACCACCAACCACACACACCACCATACACACACCGTCACCCACACACACACACCACCAACCACACACACCACCATACACACACCGTCACCCACACACACACACCACCAACCACACACACCACCATACACACACCGTCACCCCCACACACACACCACCAACCACACACACCACCATACACACACCGTCACCCCCACACACACACCACCAACCACACACACCACCATACACACACCGTCACCCACACACACACACACCACCAACCACACACACCACCATACACACACCGTCACCCCCACACACACACCACCAACCACACACACCACCATACACACACCGTCACCCACACACACACACCACCAACCACACACACCACCATACACACACCGTCACCCACACACACACACACCACTAACCACACACACCACCATACACACACCGTCACCCACACACACACACACCACCAACCACACACACCACCATACACACACCGTCACCCACACACACACACCACCAACCACACACACCACCATACACACACCGTCACCCACACACACACACCACCAACCACACACACCACCATACACACACCGTCACCCACACACACACACCACTAACCACACACACCACCATACACACACCGTCACCCACACACACACACCACTAACCACACACACCACCATACACACACCGTCACCCACACACACACACCACCAACCACACACACCACCATACACACACCGTCACCCACACACACACACCACCAACCACACACACCACCATACACACACCGTCACCCACACACACACACCACCAACCACACACACCACCATACACACACCGTCACCCACACACACACACCACCAACCACACACACCACCATACACACACCGTCACCCACACACACACACCACCAACCACACACACCACCATACACACACCGTCACCCACACACACACACCACCAACCACACACACCACCATACACACACCGTCACCCACACACACACACCACCAACCACACACACCACCATACACACACCGTCACCCACACACACACACCACTAACCACACACACCACCATACACACACCGTCACCCACACACACACACCACTAACCACACACCCACCATACACACACCGTCACCCAACACACACACCACTAACCACACACACCACCATACACACCGTCACCCACACACACACACCACTAACCACACACACCACCATACACACACCGTCACCCACACACACACACCACTAACCACACACACCACCATACACACACCGTCACCCACACACACACACCACTAACCACACATATTGCCAACCACATACACCGCTATCCCAGCAATCGCAACCATTATCAAGTCTATCGGGTCCATACATGTGGGACAAATTTGAAAACTTAAAAATCACAGCCTATGTATGCATTTATGTATTCATGTATATATGTGGTCAAAGTGGCACATTGCGCTCAGGCAAAAACATACTTACATATATCCTGTGAAGTCATCCTTTGAGCTATCCACACTAAATTTGGTTCACTTCACGAGGTGTCGTCTATATGGCTACGAAGCTACAAAGGCCTGGGCCCTTCTGAAGCAGAGTTATGATTGATATAAAAATTTGTGCTAATATCAAAAAGTTATTTATTTCCAAAGTCGGGCCATTTTCTTAATATTTTGGTTGGACATGAAGAGACCTTCAACTGTGCCAGAAGGGCCTTCTGACAAGATGACACTTCAATATGATGTTTGTAAACTAAACAAGCCATTGACCAATGTTTAGTACACTCCAATACCAGTTGACACTAGTACCCTATATGTGAACAGGCCACACTACGGCTGGATTGATTTGACGTCACCTAGGTTTGTAAGAGACCTATGTATTCTAATAATCTCAAATTTGAATGTGATAAAAGTAACTAAGAAGGGTAAGGTTTAAAGTAAGAAGAAGGAATCTACAAATGAATTGACCCAAGCAAATACCAAAGGCAAAATAAGTTTGTCTATGTGGTGGAGAGCAGTAAAAGCCAGTGGTGCATGAGGGAGCGGACACAACCATAGATGATGCAAAAGAGTAACAATTGATTCCCTAAGATATTTACAAAATACCAGAAACAGTGCATTTAAGACCTAACAAATTGAACAGACTTAAAGAAACGCAAGCTTAACAAAGTATATCTATAAGCCCATTAAAGTATGCAGGCTACCAACACATTCCTTAATCGGAAATCTCCGTTCCAGACAGCCCACTCCTCTTCCTCTCTTGGCCAAGCCTGTGAATGGGAAACTGAGCGCCAGTTACACGTGTGTTTACAAAACACCACTTATGATCAGTTTTGTCTGGAGTTGCCACATGAACACCGGTCTGTTGGGAGACTTACACAGAAGGGTGAGATTTCACTCGCTCCCACAGAAGCCTGGGATGTTTAAGGGTCGGTCTGGGCCTATCGTCGCACAACACTCAATCGCCGTTCTGGAGGCTCTTCCCTGGCCAAGCCTGTGGGAGTGAAACTCAAGGCCGGTCACACGTCCTTGCACCACATACACACACACACACACACACGTGATCGCTCCCGCCACATAAACAACATCTGCCTGCTAAGATACTTACGCAGAAGGGAGAGATTTCACTCTCTCCCACTGAAGGCCGCTAGTGTGCAGTGGTTAGGAATAATTCTGCTGCTGTCTTGCCACATTTTGCCTCTGAATGCTGTTGCATTTTTCTTGCGTCCGGTCCCTCTCACTTCCCATGTCTCGTCCAATGTTCCCCCGTTTGGCATAAGGTTAGAGAAGCTTAAGTGAGGCGTGTGCTCAGAGCTTTGAACCCCATGAACGCTGCTGGCCCTGTTGGGGTGACAGGAAGGGTGCTGAAGACATGTGCAGACCAGCTTTCCAAGATCTTCACAAAGATGTTCAACCGGTCCCTGTCTTACTCTGTCATCCCACCTTGCCTGAAGTCCGCCATACTCATCCCACTGCCAAATAAGACTGTCATCAGCAGCCTCACACCAGTCATCAGCACATCAAAGCCAGCCTCATACCTGTTTGCCTACAGAGCGAACAGGTCTACAGAGGATGCCATCGCACTGCACTTCACGCTGACCAGTGGAGCTGTGTTAGGATGCTCTTCATAGACCTCAGCTCTGCCTTTAACACAATCATACCAGGAAGACGGGACACTAAAGCCAATCTGCCACTGGAGTAAGGACTTTCTGTCCAACCGGCCCCTTTAGACCTTTAGACTGGGCCCCCACCTCTTCCCCACCCTCACACTCAACACCGGCTCCCCACAGGGCTGCGTGTTGAGGAGGCCCCGGATCCAATGCACACATCAACTGTGTGGAAAGGGTCCCTGATTTCCGGTTCCTGGGCACACAAATCACTGAGGATCGTTTTGATTTGATTCACATTTCAACTTGTTGAGGCTTCTCTCCACGCTGCCTCGGGCCTCAGAGCAAGCAGAGAGCTCCAGATAGATGGTGTGGTATTAGCAGGGCGTGCTTCCCGGCCAGAAGGCATAGGAGTCGTGTGTGTGTGTGTGTGTGTGTGTGTGTGTGTGTGTGTGTGTGTGTGTGTGTGTGTGTGTGTGTGTGTGTGTGCGTGCGTGCGTGCGTGCGTGTGTGTGTGTGTGTGGTCATGTGTGTAGCTATCATGTGCATTAAGCTGTATTATTTTTCAGGTCAGAGCTGAAACACTGGGATTCAGGTTGTCATGTAACGGATTAAGAGAAGCCAGAGAGAGAGAGAGAGAGAGAGAGAGAGAGAGAGAGAGAGAGAGAGAGAGAGAGAGAGAGAGAGAGAGAGAAGAGAGAGAGAGAGAGAGAGAGAGAGAGAGAGAGAGAGAGAGAGAGAGAGAGAGAGAGAGAGAGAGAGAAAGGGAGAGAGAAAGAGAGAGAGAGAGGAAGAGAAAGAGAGAGAGGAATAGAGAGAGGAATAGAGAGAGAGAGAGAGAGAGAGAGAGAGAGAGAGAGAGAGAGAGAGAGAGAGAGAGAGAGAGAGAGAGAGAGAGAGGAGAGAGAGAGAGAGAGAGAGAGAGAGGAGAGGGAGAGAGAGAGAGAGAGAGAGAGAGAGAGATGGTATTGGCATATCATGACAATACCATCACAGCTATGAGGAACATCCCATTGCAGTTCAGCTCATTAAATCAAAGAAAGAAAACTGGATAAGTGTCTTAAATAATCTGGCCTGATATCTGTGGCTGTCCTGCCATTGGCCGCTTAGCGCAGGTTGTGCTTGACCCACGGACATTCACCAGTTAATCTGGCATGAGTCTAATCTTCTTAGCAAAGATTTAAAGAGATGTACACCACACCACACACGCCAAAATCAAACATATACATAACGCCCACACATAGAAAAACACATGTGCACACTTTCACTTCCTCTCACACAAATGTCCAGTCCCATCCTGCCCCCCCTCCTCTACTATTACTTGGGCTTAATGCTATGCGATAATTTTGACAGAGTGTGATATGATCTCCTATTTGTGGGAATTTTAGTGGGAATGATCATGGTGCATTTCATTTAAAATTTTCAGACAAGCAAACAAACTTGAAGTGACATTCGTTGGGGTGTGTACCAAACAAACAAACCTTTTTTTGTTTGTTGCCATATCGCAACCACAGTTGAACTTCCACGACACAGCAGCACTTAATTCATTAGCGGTGCAACCCGAGCTGAACTACCAGGTCCATCGACCCGCTGGTAACAATCAGGCTATAAATACATGGTTGAAGTTGTGTTGTGCATCCATTAGTAAAACGATACATTCCCTCTCATCTGCAGCCACAAAGACATGAGCATGTTCTCAACCACCCTTTGTCTCATGCACGATGTCAGTTAGTCTACTTCTGGGGGGGCGGTAGTAGCTCAGTCCGTTGGGACTTGGCTTGGGAACCAGAGGGGTCACCGGTTCGTGTCCACGAAACAGACCAAGTACGGAGTGAGAACTGGTATTTGCAAAAAGGTGCCAGTTCGCCTGCTGGGCACTGCTGAGGTGCCCTTAAATTTAAGATTAAAGATTTTTATTTGCCATATGCAACAAGTACAATTGAATGTTTACGCCCCATTCCCTCCTGCAGTATGAATTCCTACAATATATATACAACACTATATACTTACTACTATGTATAACAACTTTATAACAATAAAGTGGCTGATGGATGATATATATATATATATATATATATATATATATATATATATATATATATATATATAATTGTGCAAAAAGCATTTAAAAACATTTTAAGTGCCAGTAGTGCAGCAGCATCATGCGAGCAAGGCACCAGAAGGCACCAGACCCCGACACTGCTCCCCGGGCGCTGTTTATACTAATAACTGCCCGCTAATTATAGGATAGGTTAATGCATTAATGTGTACATGTGTGTGACCAATAAAGAGGATTCAATCCTCCAGATTTAGATTTGTCTCTTTACTTTCCCTTGGTCGATTGATAGTGTGCATATCTTCTCTCCTATACCGAATACCTTATTATTACGTTTCCAGCTGTTTCATTCTGTTCGTCTATTTCTATCTTTTTATTGATTGTCCTCGTGCCCCAATCTTTTGTGTGTGAGTGTGACATATTATAATCTCTACACTATGTGTACACAGCAGTCTCGCCTCTATGTGCTATGAATACATTTGAGCTGTGCACCAGAATACAACAGATTATTTCATACATTACAAAATCTCTCCATGCTGGTGTGGCAGATTTGCCGTCTGGATTAAACACAAAAAGCTTTGAAAGACAAAAAGCTTTTTTTGTTTGTTTTGTTCCCACAACCCCACTCCCCCCTCCCCCCTCCCCCTGTCGCTTGGTACAGTGTTTCCCTTGTTCTGCATGTGTAGCCTCGCTCAATTATGACGTTTATGTATTCAGACCAAGGCGTCGGCCACACGGCTCTAGGCGCTCCAAGAGCAATACAGCAGCAGAGCGAGTTACCCAACAGGCTGCCACCGCCGGCACCGTCTGGCACATTAGGACAGCCCACCTATCTGCCGCGCTGTTGATCTGTGCGGCCATTGGTTTGCTGCGACGGGAGTCACAGCCATTCACGCATGTCCAAATTAGCGTTTGGCGTATAAAGGGCTGCTTCAGCGCTACAGCGTGTTGCGTGGAGCCTTGGCACGTGTGGTGTTAGGCGGCAGGTTTGAGGAGCGCCGCTGGGGTCTGGGAGGGCACCGCTGGTCGGTATAGGCTCTGTGGATTTGGTTTTGGGTCAGGATCAAATTCAACCACACAACACACAAGGAGGTACAACCCACTATTTAGAGAGGCTTTGGACGCTTTTCCTGAGTGTCAGAGCCAGGACAGGTAACCCAATGCCAAATGCTAAACCAACTGCAAAAGAAGAAAAATGCAAAATTCACCAAATATGCAGAAAAATATATATTCTTGCAAAAACGTACAATGGAAAGAAGCTAATATATGGTTATAGTTGGACCACTAGACTAGCAGGGGTAGCTTATAGTTGGTCCACTGGGCTAGCTTATAGTTGACCCACCGGGCTAGCAGGAAAGCATATAGTTGGACCAGTAGGCTAGCAGGGGTAGCTTATAGTTGGTCCACTAGGCTAGCAGGGGTAGCTGAAAGTTGGACCAGTAGGCTTGCCGGGGTAGCTTATAGTTGGTCCACTGGGCTAGCAGGGGTAGCATGTGCCAGTCCACATCCCACAGCACTAGCAAGGCAATGAGTCTGAAATCTCAGTCAACCTTTAACTTGCGTTCAAGATTCCTTGGCTTGTGTGCTATGTAGCCAAAATAATATAACAGTCCTAAGACATATCCATGCCCACAGTCTTTATTTAACATTAACAAAAACACAATGTTACTGCCGAATCAACCACCAAGTGATCCCAGATGTCTTGTACTAATCCCACAAAATGGATTGGATAGGGTAGAGGGAAGCTGTAATATAAGGACGAAATATTGAACTTCTCTGTATTACAGCAACTTCAATAGCAATTGCGCTTTTTAATGTAATATTTGTGTGGGGGGTGGGATCAAATATATTCTTGTTTGGCTAATGTTTCACCACAGATAGAGCTATTTTTAAGTCTTTCGAGGGCAGAAGGAAATAAACAAACCTGTGTGTGTATGTTCAGTACCCTCCGTACATACATCTGTGAATAAAGCGTATGTGTGAATATCTAAGCTATTTATGTGAATAGTGAGAACAATAACAGTAAGTCATGCTCATAACGCCACACTGAGCATGCGTGGTGTCCTTTTTTTATTTAAGCTTATTTGAGAATGTGTGCTTCTGTGCGAGCTAAGAGAGATGTTCAAAGAGAAAAACAGAGAGGTCAACATCGTAATCTTTTGACTTGACTTATTTTTTGGTCTTTTTAGTTTAAGTTTGCGCTGATGAATTTGTACTGAAGTCAGACCCAATAATCCACCAAGTGTGTATCTATATAAATATTTTATTAGAATCATAACATGTACAGTTGATTTGCATCCAGCTTTTATGCAGATAATATGCTCAAAGTAGAAAATAGGATTCATAGCAAAAAAAAAAAGGTTATAAAAATATGAAATATTTACAGTGTGTTTATGTGTGTGTGTGTGCGTGTGTGTGTGTGTGTGTATGTGTGCTATGGTGTGTGTTTTGCATGAAAGTGTTGATTTGTGTCCCGCCGTTGATGTGTGTCTTTTTGGAAGAGGCATAAGTCTTTAAATATGAAATGTAATCCATGTGGTTGTACGCAGACAGAATCTTCTGGAACATCCGGAAGGGCTTCTGTGAGACTTTTAATCCAGGGTCACTGAGTCGCATGTGCTTATCTTAAGTCCCACACTTCAGATAAGCACAGTCCAAATATTATTAAGGTTTGTTTTACTTTTTTCCACTCATTGAAGTCATTGAAGCCAAAGCAAGGAAATGTATTTTTATGATTTACTTTGGATGCGCTGTAATTTCACTAAAATGCACTAAGAGTCACTAACTGGCGGATGATGGCCCGTGTTTTCATCCTGCCGTGAGCCATGCACATTAGCACGACTGGAGCTCTGCAGAAATGTAATGGCAGACGATATGACCCATATCAGTTGTATTTCTTCTTCAATTGCCTTGTCTTCTTGTTCTCCTGCCCAGCTATCCATCCATGCTCTATCTGATGCCTGGTGGGACAGAGAAGAGGTGAGAAAGACCATTAAAGGGAGTTAAAAAATCCTCTCACATCAATGAACTGCAATTAGTACTCTGAGTCCTCCTTGGCAAGTAGTTTATTACACCAAAAGATTGTGTGTGTGTGCACACACACGTGCATGTGTCCGTGTGTGTGTGTGTGGTGTGTGCATGTGTCCGTGTGTGTGTGTGTGTGTGTGTGTGTGTGTGTGTTCCTGTAAGGATAAGGAGGGGGAACCAGCTAAATGTCTCCAGGGAATAGTTTAAACAGAGAGGAAAAAAAACAGTAAATACCTCAGATCTGTTATCAGCTCCTATCGCTGGAGAGAGAGACACATTCACACAGCGCCAGTCACACGGGAAAAGGGAAATAACCCTTTGTACACAGGCAGAAACATGCACAAACACGGGCACGCACACACACACACACACACACACACACACACACACACGCCAAGACAGCTTTACTCCACGTACCATTGTCTGTGTCGGTCTGAGGACCGCTCTGCCGTTTGTTGGCGCACGTGCACTCTAGGTGCTCCTCCAGCCTAACCTGCACCTCCCTCAGCTTGGGCCGTCGCCTCACGTACTCCACCTTAGCCACCTGGCGGGCGAGAGAGAGAGAGAGAATGAAACGGAGAGAGAGAGAGAGAGAGAGAGAGAGAGAGAGAGAGAGAGAGAGAGAGGAGAGAGAGAGAGAGAGAGAGAGGAGAGAGAGAGAGAGAGAGAGAGAGAGAGAGAGAGAGAGAGAGAGAGAGAGAGAGAGAGAGAGAGAGAGAGAGAGAGAGAGAGAGAGAGAGAGAGAGAGAGAGAGTGTGTGTGTGTAGGGGGGGTGAAGAAGAGAATCCTCATCTGTTCTGTTGCGAGAGACAGGTCAGTCCCAGAGGGGTGCTGCCAGCGCATGTCAAAAGAGATGGCTCTAACGGCGTGGCACTAACAGTAAGACTTGAGGCCCCTCCTTGAGGCCCCTCCTAGGCGTTGGTAGAGGACATGGTAGAGAACTGTTCTATAACAACTGTTCTATAACAATGACGAGGCAATTTGGCAATATTAGTCAAGTTCTCTGTGCAGGCAAAAAAACCTGAAAGGTTGGGATAATGAAACAGATAAAGGAGACCGTCTTCTTTCTCTCTTCTCCTCCTAATAATTTCTGCAGGATCTAACGCAGGTTCAGGCAGATACACATACGCTCATCAGCACCTGCACACAAATACAAAACATACACACATTCCCACGTAACAGATCCGGTGCCAAGGCCAATAAGGCTCCAGGACTGATTTGAAAAGCGTCCAATTGGTTCAAGTCTAAACACAGTGGAGCGAGGCCGTGGAAGCTAGTCTCCCAGACACATAACATGCGGTTGACTTAGTGTCAATGTTGCTTTAGTTCGCCTGAGGTCAAAATAGGTGGCAAGTCATTTTACATTAAGAGTTATTAAGAGTTATTATTAAGAGTTATCATTATAGGTACAGCGGAAGAGGAGGAGAGGAGAGACACAATGAGAAGAGAGAGGCGAAAAGAAGAGGAAGGAAGGAAGAAATACAAACAAATTTAAACTAAAAAGCAAGAAACAGAAAAATAAGGAGAAAATGAGAAGGGAACGGAAGGGAATAGAGGGAGAAGGTGATGAAGAAGAAGAAGAATCACACACAAACACACACATCCAACCAGTGCTCTTGCAGTTGCCCCGGCTTGCGCATTATCTCAACAATCCAGGAGGGAAAAAAAGCCAGATCAGAATACCACTGCCCTGTGGTGTGTGGATCAACCATCCCTGAAATTCCCACCGTCCGCAGTCACTGAAGTTTCCATCTGCGCTGAAACAAATCACCAGCAGTTGGACGGACATAACAGAGACATAAATCGAGGTCTCAATGGGGCTGAGGGGAAAGGCTCAGAGGGCCAAGAGTTCCAAGAACGGTGGTTTTGAAACAACTGTCCAGTATGGTGAAGGGGGGTGGTCAGACTGATACACACACACGCGCGCACACACTCACTCACTCACACACGCACACGCACACACACACACACACCAACACGCAATCCTAACCTCACCCCTGTAATATCAAAAACTGCTGTGCATTATATGTGCCTGCGTGTATGTGTGTGTGTATGTGTGTGTGTGTGTGTGTGTGTGTGTGTGTGTCCGTGCATGTGTGTGTGTGTGTGTGTGCATGTGTGTGTGTGTGTGTGTGTGTGTGTGCAAGACGTGTATTGGTGTGTTTTCGCGGGCCGCCGTCAACCTTCAAGGCAGTGAGTGCTGGATCTCCGGATGTTCAGCAGGCTTAACTTTTGATTTCCTCTCGGGCCAGACAGAGAGTCGCCTCCCTTTCATCTGGCACAGGGTATCAGGAGCACCAGCACCCAATCAAACACACCCTGCACCCTCCTCCTCCTCCTCCTCCTCCTCCTCCTCCTCCTCCACCTTCTCCTGCTCCTCATGCTTCTTTTGCATCTCATGGTGTTCCCACCTCTGAATGCGTTCTCCTCTCTATCTCTCTCTCTCTCTCTCTCTTCCATCCTTCTCCAAGCTCTCTCCATTTCATTATTCAGCTTTACTCTGACTCCATGGACATAAGCATTACTCATTAAAGCAACACACACACACACACACACACACCACACACACACACACACACACACACACACACACACACCACACACACACACACACACACACACACACACACACACACACACACACACACACACACACACACACACACCACTTAACGCAGACAACAGCACAATATAACACGCCCTAGCAGGTTACAATAAGCAACCACAACGCTGTGTTGTGATTGGCTGAAAGTCCCATTGTTAGGGACTTGAGATTATCCAATCGGCTCTCAGGTCCTTTATTCATATCAATATGGTAGATTGTAAGTATTTCATTCTCAATGCTTTTTTTCTGTAACAAATATCATACTGGAATTAGCTGTGCTGCTTATTACGGTTTACTTATTACTTACTGGATATGGTTATGCTAGAAAGCACATGCGCGTGCACACACACACACACACACACACACACACACACACACACACACACAGCAAAAGGTTTCCAGCTGGCATTGTATGACTATAAATCAGTAGTTTAATAGGTCTTAATGGTGGCTCTGGCAAAGATCAAAAGGAAGCTGAGCTGGGCTGAGCTAGCACAGCAAATAGTGTACACACACACACACACACACACACACACACACACACACACACACACACACACACACACACACACCACACACACACACACACACACACACACACACACACACACACACACACACACACACACACACACACACACCACACACACACACACACACACACACACACACACACACACACACACACACACACACACACACACACAAGCATTTCTTAAGAATGAGTCTGGAGGGTTCAATTACAATGCTAATGTAAGCCAATGCTTATACTTATCCACTTGGCTACACTTTAATGGCTGAAAATCACTACTGGACATTTGTATATGTGTGTATGTTCATACATGTAAATGCATATACCTCTGTGTGTGTGCGTGTGCGTGTGTGTTTGCGTGTGTGTTTGCGTGTGTGTGTGTGTGTGTGTGTGCGTGTGTGCATTCATTAATAGTGTACCAGTACCCACTCATTCACACGTCCACCATTTCCAATGCACACACGTGACGTTCTAACAGTGACGTTCTAACAGTGCTAGTAGGGGTTTCGCCAGCCAGCTGAAAGCTACTGTGGTTAGATCACCCATTCTTTCCACACGGTACCTGTGAGCAGACTTCAGCTTAAACCCTACCTGATCCTTAACGTCCAAACAACTGTGGACAATGTGGACAAACAACTTCCATCTCATTCGATTTAATTAGATGCAGTTTGACCAATGTTTGCGTGAAGTTGGGCTTAAGTTGTAGACTTACATGACCGGCCAATGGTGGTAACCATAAGGCGGGACACAAGGAAAGATGTCAAAGTAATGTAAATGTAATGCGACCGTAGGAAGCTAAAGCCGAATCCTGGCCATTTTTGCCCATTTAGAAATCGATATTGTATTGAATGAAACATTTTTTTTGAAAAACCTAACACCCTGTCCTCCAATACCTGATCCGGCATTTTATCCGGCCAGTATCGGATCCGATGCCACCGCCGAGAATCGGATCGGTGCATCCCTACTTTCTAGAGCTAACTTCTAACTTTAGGGTTAGCGTGGGTGGGGTGTAACCTGAAGCACTAATTATATATATGTTACTATAATACTATAATTATATATATTACTAAGTATCCTCTACAAATTAAATCAAAACGCGGGACATTGTATGTGGGACACGCGGGACGAGGGATACAATTGCTGCGCAGTCATGCTGTCTGGGGCGGCAGTTGGGACTTCAAGTCATCGAAAAACACCTGGGCACTGCCGAGGTGCCCTTGAGCAAGGCACCAGACCCCCTACACTGCTCCCCGGGGGGGGATATGTATATACAATAGCTGCCCACTCCTAATACTAGGATGGGTTAAATGAAGAGAAACAAACTTCACTTGTGTACATGCATGCGACCAATAAAGAGGTTTTCAAAATCCTCCAGATTCAGATTCAGATTTAGATAGACCGCTGAGTAGGGCGACCCCCCCGGGTCGCCCTACTCAGCGGTCGTCTAACCCCCCTGCTTTGCCACCCGGCCGTTTACCTTGACGGTGCGGTGGCGGATGCGGGTGGCCTGGCAACAGACGTTGCTGGTGTTGCAGCAGCCGGTGCAGCGCCGCAGCTCCACACAGGGGGGCCACACCATGAAGTTGGCGGTGGTGGTATCCACCTGGGACCGGGGGATGTCGTAGATCACCGTCCGCACCTTGCACACACCCGGCACCGCCTCCTCTACCACTACAGCAAGCACACAGACACAGGGTGTGTATGTGTGTGTTCATTTATGTGGCACAAATATGATCAGATTCAGATGTGGTTTATTTGGCACGTGTATCGGGTACTGTGTACAGTGTACAGGGAAATGTTGTAGCCAGCCTCCGAAGATGTGCTCAAATTGTGTAAGTGAGAAAAAAAAAAAATGTAAGTGAGGTGTTAAGTGTGTGGTTTAGTGGGTAGGCATGTAGTCCAGTTGTTGTGGAAGTAGCATATATATATTATATATATATATTTCATATTCATATATAAGTATATATAGTTTTATAAACATAGTATATATTCATGTATGTTGCATATGACCATGATACGATGTGTACGATTTTATTAGAATTTTTGTTGAATATGGAGTTGATTTAAAGAACACAAACGGAAAGGAAGATTTAGCTGTAATGTCAGAACTCACTATGATGTGTATGTCTTTATAATGCACAATGTATAAATGTCTTATAATTATAATGTATAATGTAGTCACGTGTAAGAGGAGCCCACGTTCCCCCCAGAAGCCGAAGTTGATAAATAATAGTTAATAATAAATGTTGTTAAAGGCTAAAATACATGAAGTGTGCATGAAACGTCTCATCAGCATCACATACAACAAACATGGATGGCGAGGGTAAATGTCTGAGCACATCTTTATCGTCGTGTGTGCCTGTGCGTGTCTTACCAACGCTCCTCTTGTGTCTGGTGTGTGCGCGCGGTGATCTTTTTGGGTCTGGGAAGCGGTGAGATAAGACCTTCTGGTAACTGTGTTGTGTCTCCTCGATCACCTCATTATCTGAACAACAAACCCACACAACAAAACGCACGTACGCACACACACACACACACACACACACACACACACACACACATGAATTACAATTGTCTAAAAGAGGAACTGAGCTGACACAACTGGATTATTGATATATTTTAATGGATTGGTTTTTTTTGCACAGTTGCAAAACCACAAGACCATGAACACACTTGAGCTTGTGAAGACACAAACAAGACACACAATCACATGATGTGTCCAAATCATTGTGCTCTCAGGCCACTGGTGAACCCCTGAACCTTTGCATCCAACCAATGAGCACGGTGGATTGAATAGAGCGGACTCTTCAACACGAGGGGAGTCACACTCTCACGCCGAGGCTGTTTTGCTCCTCAAACTTGTGAATCAATTAGTCTTGGCATGTAACTTACAATCCAGAAACATGCAAGGGTTTTCTTGCAATTTCTACTGGGCTGAATCCTATTGGACTTGCAAGTAAAAAGGTAAACTACTATGTCTTCTGATCGAAACGTGTTCATTCATTTCAAGCCTCGGTAAGCTCGGTAAGTCATGTCAATGCCCACTACTTCCCCTCTGGGTATTTTCCTGGAGTACCCCACTACACAGCATGCGTGTGTGTGTGTGTGTGTGTGTGTGTGTGTGTGTGTGTGTGTGTGTGTGTGTGTGTGTGTGTGTGTGTGTGTGTGTGTGTGTGTGTGTGTGTGTGTGTGTGTGTGTGTGTGTGTGTGTGTGTGTGTGTGTGTGTGTGTGTTTGTGTGTAGGAACAAAGTGTTATGTTTCAGCACATCATATGCGTGAAACACACACAAACTAAATATGTCCCTTTCCCTCTATGTCTGGCTTTGTATGTGTCTTTGTCAGTGTGTGTCCCTCAGTCCCCAACACCTAAAAGAGGTTCTATAGGGATGAAGCTAGGGCCTGTGGGGTTTTAGCTTCTCACGCCGGGGGTCGTGAGTTCGAACCCAGTGTGGGACACTCACGGTTACATGTGCATGTGACTGTGTGCGTGCGTGCATGTGTGCGTGCTACTCTCTTCCCCGTGACATGCAGGAATTTCAGCATGAATTATACATAGCAACACAGCGGCCCTTCGGACGACCCTGCCCTTCAGCCAATAATAGACAGCATGACAACAGCATAATGAACTGAGCCACTTGACCCCCACTAGGCTGGGGGGAGGAGGAAGAGGGGGTGACCATCACACTCTGCATTTACATGTCAATGATGCCAGGATTAAACGGGCCATGGCTAAGTCAAGGAGATGTGAAAAATGAAGGTTGTATACAATAAAAGAGGAAAGGGTTGTTCAGGAGATGGAGGTATTCCTTGGCGCGGGGAGGGGGGTTTATGAATTCAGTCCCACTACTATGTGGTACTGTGACTATGCTTTCCTCCTGTGTCATGACCTAATTGTGCCTTACTGCTATATACTTGAATAAAGATGATGAAGGGGTGATGAAACTGTGGTGGTGGTGTGTTGTAGGTGGTATTTTGGTTGTGTAGCAACTGGTGACGCCTTAGCATGAGTGGGCGAATTGGACCCATCTTATCACACGTTGCATCAAAACCTTTCAAAAGTCCAGTGGTTGCATTAAACAAGAACAAGAACAAACCAGGCTAGTGCACCTTTCTAGTTAGTAAGCAAGTGTGCACGCTCGGCTAACCTTAATACGCCTGCGAGTGCAGAGTTCATCGCAAAGACCAGCTGACACTTTTCATCGCTATCTCCACACAAGTAGACTTATTGCACTATATGGAACAACTTTCAACGTAGCGCCACAAACCGGTCGATTAATTCAGTTGACCGATAAAAGAAAAGGAGACAAAACCCATAACGCCATAACAATGCAATGCAATAAGTGTGGCTATATGTGATATCAAAGCGCATTACCTACGGAGTCTAACTCTAGCAGCCGCTGTAGGTCGCTGATGCTGCGGATCTCGCTGCGAGAGAGCCGCTCCAGCAGCTCCCGGGGTAGCGGAGATTCCTGGAGGGAAACAAGACGACACAAGTGACAGCTTTCTTACCATGTAGGCCTGGTGGCCCAAAAACGAGTTGTTTTTTCACTGGTGAAACCGTCCACGAAACATGTTGATTTAAGATGATCCATAAAGCTAAGTGCATTATCAGAATGTAGTGCGTAATTACGCAGCAGGAGTGGATGAACGTCGTGCGTGGCGTTACGGTTTCTACGTTACAATACAATGTCATCTGGTCCTCGGAAAACATAGGCTGTGTATTGAATTGAAACATCAGACCACACCGTCCCATTGAGCCTACCTCGGCAGCAGTGCGTAATAGGCACAGGCAGAAGGCGATGAGGTGATAGGACCCGGCTTTCATCTCCTCTCCAGGTTTGCTTGGCATCTGAATGGGGCAAAGTTGAAAAATAGGATCCACGGTGTTCCTCTCAGGTCCGAGAAACGCAATAGGCCGACCATCCCCTCGGGAACACGAAAAACTGGAAAAGGTAACCAGCAAAGGCCAACACCCAAAAGTAGAATACGAATAGAAAACGGCAATAGTTTGGTTGAGGTCAAGTTGATATCCACGTTTTCCTCTGTGCTGATGCAATCAAACAGGTGAGGGCTGGAAATAATAAATAAGTTACCAAATCCCTTCCGACTACGTTCCTAATTTTCGCGTTCGGTTCTTTGCAAACTAAAGACACTATTTCCATGATGATGCACACCGTATGCATGTAACCCTAAAGGAAACAGCGACACAAGCGCGCACATCCATGAAAGACAGACTCCTTGACGCATTGGCGAACGGGCTACATCTTTAAAAAAGTTACACGACATGCGACATGGGCAAAATGATAGCGGTTCCAAAAAGGGACGTGATGAGATTTCGTGTGATCTCTGCAGTGAATGAAGTCAGGATGCTTTGAGTCAGAGGACAGACTGAGCGGCCGCTTTTTCTTTTCCTTTTTTTTTTTTTTTGCCGGGCGGCGTGTCGCGCTCCCGCGACACCGCGGGGACGCGCTTAAAAAAAATCACATCAGCTTGCCTTGATGCAAAAAGCTTTAATCAGGTCGTCAATGTAGTATTTAAGCGCGTCCAAGCGGTCCATATAACGCAAGTTCATATAATGTGTAGATGGCAAACAACATTAGATTAAAATGTATTGTCATTGCCCAGCACAAGTACAGTACAGCGAAAATAATTCTAACCAGAGTGCAAATGTTGCAGTAAAGTGCATGGTAATATACAATGTCCAGTGGTTAACTAAAATGTAAAAACGGTCTACTAGGTTTAAAAGCAGGTATAAAATAACTTATCTAAACTTATCTCTACTTATCTCGTTACCTTCCTTTGTTGAAACACACTATTGTAAGTCGCTTTTGATAAAAGCGTCTGCTAAATGACTGTAATGTAATGTAATGTAATGTAATCTCTAACTTATCTTAACAACATCTTTGTTGCAGGAAAACGCTCTTTATGTGCGTTGCCCTTTCCCAGCCACGGTGTTGGCCGACTTGCGTCACCGGCAACATACCCTATACTCCTAAGTATGAGGAAGAGGAGGAGGAGGAGGAGGGACATGGGGAGTATAATGAAGGTTCTTACTCTGTAGGGCAGTTAGACTGTTTAAACATTAACCTATCTGGACTTGAGATTTTTCCATCTTCTGTCCTCACCTGTTTTTTTTTTTGTTTCTTGTTCTACCGCGTATTTAAGTTCACATAGGCCTGTAGTGTTTACCATTTATTAACATGGTTAAAGTGTTGACACTGGTGCCCTACATTTCAATAGACGCGCATGTCAAACCGCTGTGAGGAAAAGACACTTACTTATTAAACGTGTTTAACGTATAGGGTATACTGCCCACCCTTTGCAATGCAATGCAGGCTACAACTTTTGGGTTTGGTTTTATTTTGCCCTTGAAAAGCTGGGGCCTACGAGAGGGGATTCCGTGATTGTCGGCACCTGCAACGCCTGCAAGCCCCGACCGACGCAACAAACACGACACGTGTAGAACAAGGCCTAATTGATCGCACAGTACTACCATCTGGCGGCGGAGACGAATGCACACGAGTACGATTTTATTTCAGATTTCAGATTTCAGAATTCAGAATGTATGCAAAATATTTTTGTTTTTGGTGGTGGCATTTTGTATTTAGTATAGGCCTACTGTCCATACGTGGTTTATGTGTCGTTTTCTAATTATTATTTTAACATTTCACTTGAAGTGTATAATATCAGAGTTATTAGTCTTTTGTTGTTAAGCCTCTATTAAAATGAAGATACTATAATATATATATATATATATATTTTTTTTTAATAACAATACTACTCACAGACAAGTGCAGAATATGTTAATATTTCCCGTATACACACACACACAACAAATATGAAGTTGTAATGTGACGTTCTAAGCTGGCAACCATTCGTATATATAATAATATAATGTATGTGACAAAGTATAATATAGAAAAAGGTAATATAATGCAGTGTATTCCATGAACAGTAGGGGGCAGTCGTCCTCCAAAACAGATTTGATTCATCTGCCTCTTAAACCTCTCTCTCTGGGGTGGAGTCTCACGGCCCCATACCGCCGGTCTCTCTCTCTCTCTCATCTCTCTCTCTCTCTCTCTCTCTCTCTCTCTCTCTCTCTCTCTCTCTCTCTCTCTCTCTCTCTCTCTCTCTCTCTCTCTTCATTTTCTCACTCTCTCTTTCTGTATCTTTATTCTCTCTCTCTCTCTCTCTCTCTCTCTCTCTCTCTCTCTCTCTCTCTCTCTCTCTCTCTCTCTCTCTCTCTCTCTCTCTCTCTCTCTCTCTCTCCATTTTCTCACTCTCTCTTTCTGTATCTTTCCTCTCTCCCACATGCACACAGAGACACGGACGGATCTATTTGATATAGTATATCACTTCTACACCCCTTTGTGCAAAAACAAAAGGGTATTGTTACCGTCGGTGAGTGAATGTGAACACTGTCAGTGGAAAGACCTGCATGGACAGGGGTCATACAAGGTCAATCGCTTAACACCTTCCACTTGTCTTGGCTTCTGATCCTGTACCACACGGTGAGACTTTACCACTCACTCAACACATACTCATGACACTCCAACAAGGGAGCTCAGGTTCCACAACAAGACGCTTAACAAAGTGATAAAATGCACAATACACGCTGAGCTGGTGCCACAATAAGTACAGCAGCTTTAACTAAAGAATCCCATTGTCAGCTGCTCTGTGTTTCACTGAGCCGGGGAGTTCAGTTTGTGCCATGAGAGACACCGAGAGACAAAGGTAGGAGTGTTAATGTAATTTTAAACAGTCCTCTGCTAATCTACCGAGATTACTTTAAGCTGGTGTAACGTATTCTTACTTTCTGGTCGTTTTCCGAAATGGATTTGCTGAGTGAATAAGGGGCATGTGGTGTGAAATACATTTCTCATGGAGTGCTTTAAAAGGTTTCTTTTCTTGGGTATTTATTGATGTACGTATGTATTTTTTTGTTTCTATAAGTGACTTAATTAATTCCGAGTTTGTGCTCACACAACAATGAGCAAATCCTATTCGGTATACTTTAAATCTTACTCTCTAAAGCTATTTAGACGAAAGACTTATCTTAAGGAATGGTCTTATGGAAATGCTGCCTGTATGTGTCATTTCATATCAACCTAGTGATCCATTTTGAATATCACCCAAAAAGGATGCTCATATTCAAACCAACATAATGGCTGGCATTATCTACTTACATTTCCATATTATGCATGCATTTGGCAATAGTACATTACATTACATAAATTTAGCAGACGCTTTTGTCCAAAGCTACTTACAATAAGTGCATCCAACATCGGTAGGCAAGATAACTACTAGTCACCACAGAAGTCATAAGTGCATTTCAAGCCTTTAAGAGCAGAACCAGGTGCTCAGGTACCATGGGTATAAACTTGCTATAGTCCACACATCCACCTGTGCTTTCAACAGGCAAGTAGGTCAGTGGAGAAGTGGAGAAGTGGACCTTTGTCCCGGTTCTGACAGCGGCCCATCACTTATTCATGCCCAGCTATCTGACTCGCTGCCTAATTGTGTCAGGAGGAGGCCAGTTACCCCTGGCGGCTTCCAGGCCCAAAGAGTCTCCCATGATCAGGCGGGGAGGCAGGCCGGGGATCTCCGGTCAATGACAGCGTGCGTCTTATTTACATTTTGCCACTGAGTTTGGGTTCAGCTCAGTAAGCAAGCCGGGCTCCTTGCGGTCTCTCTCTCTCTTGCAATAAGATATGGCTCCTACAACTCAACACTGACTGACATTCTGGTGGAGAAGCAGAGAAGCAGATTAAGGAGATCACGTTGTCCGTTTCAGATACAGCGTTTCAGCAGAGAACAAACGCAGACGTTAAGAGACGTGAGGAGAGGGTGTTCAATGGCTTGACAAGCGGCCGTCAATCCGTGTATTGATTTACAGAGAGAGGTAAGCTACAATCTGAATGCTCTGTAGATGATTGCACATTTATGCAGGTAAGACAACCAAGTGTAATTTTACACACATGTACACACATGCATACATACCTCCCCACACACACACACACACACGTCTTTCAATAGTCCCTCTATTAACAGTGACCTTGCAGGAACGAGCAGTTGGGCCATGGACGAGTGCTTTGTGGACTCTGACCACGAATCTCCGGGGACTGATCCCTCCACGTCCAACCTGTCCTCCTCTGGAGGTGGGCAGCCCTCACCTTCCCTCTGCCCTACGGACACCGCTCCAGCTCAACCCTCTTCTGACACTCCAGGTAAGACACAGCACACTCACACACCATGTCTGCCACTGCCTGTCCTCTCATTTCGTCCTGTGGCAGCTTGGTAACTCGCTGTGTGCAAGGGCAGATTGTCGATACGTCTGCCCTCCAGCCCGGTGTGGTGTGAGAGCTGTGAATTCTGATGAGCTTTCACAAAAACAGCATGGTATATTAATTCAAGTCTCAGGTCATGTCTGCATGTCAGAATGTTAGAATGATCTCTGGTGTGTGTGTGTGTGTGTGTGTGTGTGTGTGTGTGTGTGTGTGTGTGTGTGTGTGTGGTGTGTGTGTGTGTGTGTGTGTGTGTGTGTGTGTGTGTGTGTGTGTGTGTGTGTGTGTGTGTGTGTGTGTCTGTATGAGTGTGTGTGCATGTGCATGTGTGTCTGTGTGTGTGCATGTCTGTATGAGTGTGTGTGCGTGTGCGTGTGTGTGCGCGCGCGCGTGTGTGCGTGCATGCCTGCGTGTGCATGTTTCCATATCCTCACAGCTTTGAAGACAAGTCAGGTCGAATCAGGTCAGATCAGGTCACAGGCCTCAGACCTGAGCCGGTTTTTCCTACAACATGCTTGTCACACTCACCAACGTGTTTCATTACAGATGAATTCTAAGATGTATTCAGTATCCGAGAATCACATGGTGTTATAGCCAATGAGTCACATGAGCTGGGTTCAAAAGCAATATGAAAGCGGTGTCTCTTAATGACGATCAAGTGTTTGCACATTTTTCAAAAGCCGACCTCATACCTCGGGCCCTTTGCTCTCCAATAATGTTTTGCGAGGCCTGCAAAAATTAAAGAGACATGATGTTTGAAACATCAAAAAGCAAACACTCAAATACTGTGTCCCCTTAAGCCTATAACTACTTGAACAATTTATACAAGTTTTTTATGTGGGGGTAGCTGTAGCTCAGTCTGTTGTGACTTGGCTTGGGAATTGGAAGGTCGCCGGTTTAAGTCCCCGAAACGGACCAACAGGCCAGACCAATATCACGTTAGATTAGAACGCCGGAAGTACCCGTTAAAAATCGCTGAAGCAGTGTATCCCAAGTTCCGGTTAATGCGTTCACCTTGGACCAGTGCTTTAAATCACACACATACCCGACATTATGTGGCTCTATTCGGATGAGAGATGGAGTGTGTGTGGGGGTCAGGACCAGTGCTTTTAATCACACACATACCGGACATTATGTGGCTCTATTCGGATGAGAGATGGAGTGTGTGTGGGGGTCAGGACCAGTGCTTTAAATCACACACATACCCGACATTATGTGGCTCTATTCGGATGAGAGATGGAGTGTGTGTGGCGGTCAGGACCAGTGCTTTTAATCACACACATACCCAACATTATGTGGCTCTATTCGGATGAGAGATGGAGTGTGTGTGGGGGTCAGGACCAGTGCTTTTAATCACACACATACCGGACATTATGTGGCTCTATTCGGATGAGAGATGGAGTGTGTGTGGGGGTCAGGACCAGTGCTTTAAATCACACACATACCCGACATTATGTGGCTCTATTCGGATGAGAGATGGAGTGTGTGTGGCGGTCAGGACCAGTGCTTTTAATCACACACATACCGGACATTATGTGGCTCTATTCGGGTGAGAGATGGAGTGTATGTGGGGGTCAGGACCAGTGCTTTTAATCACACACATACCGGACATTATGTGGCTCTATTCGGATGAGAGATGGAGTGTGTGTGGGGGTCAGGACCAGTGCTTTTAATCACACACATACCGGACATTATGTGGCTCTATTCGGATGAGAGATGGAGTGTGTGTGGGGGTCAGGACCAGTGCTTTTAATCACACACATACCCGACATTATGTGGCTCTATTCGGATGAGAGATGGAGTGTATGTGGGGGTCAGGACCAGTGCTTTTAATCACACACATACCGGACATTATGTGGCTCTATTCGGATGAGAGATGGAGTGTGTGTGGCGGTCAGGACCAGTGCTTTTAATCACACACATACCCGACATTATGTGGCTCTATTCGGATGAGAGATGGAGTGTGTGTGGGGGTCAGGACCAGTGCTTTTAATCACACACATACCCGACATTATGTGGCTCTATTCGGATGAGAGATGGAGTGTGTGTGGGGGTCAGGACCAGTGCTTTTAATCATACACATACCCGGCATTATTAGCCTATTCCGCCCACTTTTCGAGACGTATATGCTCTCCTTGTCAAAGTGCAAACTGCAGACATACGCGCTACCCCTGAGAACATGAAACGAGGGACCTTCATCCTCCTCATCAGCCTCACACAAGACTTGCGGAGGATTTTGTCTTTGGGTAAATAGTGTAAACTGAGGTAGGGCTGTTTTTGTTTAGACGTTGAGCAGCCGGTACACTACAATAACAGAGAGGAGAGGAGGCGGCCACAGTTTGTCACGTATCTGGGGTAACTACCGGAAGTAAGAGTACACTGCTCACGGCTCCGGAAGCAGGCCTATTACGGAGTGAGAACTGGTACTTGGAAAAAGGTGCCAGTTTGCCTCCTTGGGCACTGCCGAGGTGCCCTTGAGCAAGGCACCAGACCTCTACACTGCTCCCCGGGCGCTGTATGTCCAATAACTGCCCACTGCTCCTAATACTAGGATGGGTTAATGCAGAGAAACTGATTTCATGCTGTATGTAACCAATAAAGAGGATTCAAATCCTCCAGATTTACAAGATACAAGGTATAGATATTTTATTGCCCATTACATTGGAATGCTTCCTCCCCATTCCCTCTCACAGTATACATCTCCTTTAAAACAACACCATAAAAATGATATATACAATACAAATAAACAAAAAAGAGCAGAAAAGTGACTTAAATGATATGCACATGTGTTGAATGTACATGTTTTAGCTTTTTTTTACAATAATCTTTAAAATTATTTAAAGTGCCAGTAGTGCAGCAGCATCATGAATACAGTGCAGTACAGTGCAGTAACGTGTTAATGACAATGTTATTAAAGTGAAAGTGGCAGCACTCCTAGCAGTTCAGTAGGTCACTGCCTGTGGATAAAAACTATCCTTAAACCTGGTAGTCCTTATATGGATGCTGCGGAACCGGCGACCAGACGGTAGGGGGGAGAAGAGATGGTGCCCAGGGTGGTTGCAGTCCTTTATGATGGACATGGCCTTCTTCTGACATCTGGTCCTAATGATCTCCTCAATGCATGGAAGTGCACACCCGATGATCTTCTCTGCCGTCCTCACGACCCTCTGGATGGCTTTCTTGTCCTGTGCAGTGGTGTTGCCATACCACACAGTGGTACCACACGCCACCCGTCAGGACACTCTCTACGGTGCCACGGTAGAAGTTCACCAGCCACCGTTGGCCTATTCAGCTTCTCCTGAGGCACCGCAGAGCATCGAGGCGCTGGTGTGCCTTCTTCAGCATGACCTCCGTGTTGCGGGTCCACGCCAGGTCATCGGAAATCTGGTAGCCCAAGGAAACGGAAGCAGCTGACGACTTTATCGTTTATCAGTTCTTTGTTCCTCTGCCTCTCCATCGACAGGATTTCCTCTGGCAGATCAGGTGTACCTGGGGGCAGGGGCTGTCTTCCAACGACTCCGAAAGGACCGACCTATCACACACCAACTACTGCATTTTGGGAAAAAAGTCACTGCGCCGTTACCAGAGGGCCTCAACAAGTCCGGACTGAGACAGGCCTACCAGCTGGCTTTCAACACACTTAAATGTAGGACCGTGTGTATGTATATGTATATGTACAGCTTTGTGCAACTTAAAGTCTGAAAAAGATTTCCCCGACGGTTAAGCACACTACGTCTAATCTCCCTCCCTGCTGGATCTCCATTTATCTGATTAAATACACCAGAGAGTAAGCTGTGTGGTTTAGGCTTCCTTTTTTTTTTTTTTAACCCTGTTACCCCGTCTGGGTGATGAGGAAGAAGACAATTGAATAGGTTGTATTTGCCCATCCCCCTCTTAGGACCGTTCCCCCCACCATGAAGCCCTACCATCTCTCTAATGAATAGTTATGTAGCAGCAGTAGCAGCATCTCCATGCTAAAGTACTCCCTCCGGAATAGATGCTCCCACTGCACACTGCGTAAATTAAATAGTATATATATATATATATATATATATATATGCATGCATTTGATTTCTCTGGGCGGTCATAATGTTATTCGCAGCAGAGCGACAACGGCCATCTGTAGAGTGGGTGATAAGAAGCAAAGCCAGGCAGTAGCTCGGCCCACGCACACACACACACATGTATGGGGGGGGGGGGGTTTGGGGGATGCTCTGAACACATAACTTATTGTGTTGTCCCTTGCAGACCAAGACTTACTCGAGAACATCATCATCGACAGCTGCTTCCACACCAGTCAACAGATTGTGAGTGCTGTGTGCCGTTTTTCAACCCCCTCCAGAAGGTGCTAGAACACGCCGCTCTGATATTTAACTACCACTCGTTTATTACAGACATAAATGTGTTTATGGCCATACATCCTGCTCTGTACAGTGCTCTGCATACATCTATCTATACAGAGGGCCGCTCAGGAGGTCTGTCCTCTGTGTGGTAAACGATCAAAGAAGCTGGTTAGAGGTTGTGTGTATTCAGGTGTGTGTGTGTGTGTGTGTGTGTGTGTGTGTGTGTGTGTGTGTGTGTGTGTGTGTGTGTGTGTGTGTGTGTGTGTGTGTGTCTGAAGTCAGTCTGGTTAGAGGTTGTTTGTATTCAGGTGTGCATGTGTGAAGTCAGTCTGGCGACAGGTTGTTAAAGATGCAAACCTGAGACACCACAGCCGGCCTCCCTAACAGAAAGTGGACAAATGAGACAGTGACGCTATAAAACACAGTGGAATGACAGAAGTATAGGCAGGCATTACACACACAACCACCTGGCCTACCTGCACGTGTGTGTGTGTGTGTGTGTGTGTGTGTGTGTGTGTGTGTGTGTGTGTGTGTGTGTGTGTGTGTGTGTGTGTGTGTGTGTGTGTGTGTGTGTGCGTGTGTGTGTGTGCGATTCCAAATTGGCAAATATGGACATTACATACACAACTGCCTTGCCTGCCTGTGTGTGTGTGCGTGTGCGTGCGTGCGTAGGTATGTATACGTGTATGTATGTGTGTGTGTGCGTGCGTGCGTATGTGTGTGCGGGTAATAAGTTGAAGGCCTAGCCGAGAGAGGCATAAAGACCTGGAAGGCAGACAGGTTGTTAGTGTGACATTATGGCTGTTAAAGCAGCACTAAGGCTCTTTAGGATTCAACACAACTGTTTACGGTGGTGTTTATGAGCCAGGCGTATCGGCTGCAGCGGTTTGTGGAGTGGAGGGAGGTGCAGGGAGGGAGAGCAGGAGGTATGGATCAAAATTGTGGATGAGCGGTAGGGAGCAGTATACATATATATATAAAAAAATATTTAAAAAAAATGATTTAGAATGATTGGAAAAGTTCACCATAAAAAAAATTATATGAGTGTGTATGTATATATATATATATATATATATTTTTTTTTTATATTCATCGTTTCTTTATGGTGAACTTATCCAATCATCATTGTGTGTATCATCGACAGCTATACAGTTTGTATATATCATATATCTATATATAGATATAGATATATATATATATATAAAATATATGTATATATAAAATTGTATTAATATTATAATAATAATAATAATTATTATTATTGTTAACTCCCCAAGATAACTCCAAAAGTTGTGGTGGTTAGATTACTTATGGGCCAAGGAACAGTTGATTCGATTTTGGCGCAGCCGATTCGAATGGAAAAAATTAAATCACCGTCTGTCACGTGGGATACAATGGTATACTGAATAGTAATATAAATGTATGCTGTGTGGACCATATACAGATCATAATCGTACCCTCTTCAATGTCAGAGAGAGAGAGAGAGAGAGAGAGAGAGAGAGAGAGAGAGAGAGAGAGAGAGAGAGAGAGAGAGAGAGAGAGAGAGAGAGAGAGAGAGAGAGAGAGAGAGAGAGAGAGAGAGAGAGAGAGAGAGAGAGAGCTGTCAGGGTGGGCTGTCTTTGTGCTACAGGGAGAGAGCGGTAATAGGTTACTTTAAAACTAAAACGTCACCTATTACACCAGGAGGTAGTTAATGGCAGAATGTTTATGTTCGGCCGAACTTGAACTTTAACGGGAACCTCATCATCACAGTGGAATGAGTATGACATTGAATGATGATTGCGCTAGAATATAAAAAGTTCTTAATGTCATGCTTTATAGCCCGATGACTTGTTGCCGTTGGCGATGGTGATGCTGTTTGACCTCCAGGACAGGCAGTTTCAGCTCATTAAACGTCCTGCAAGGAAAGGGGAGGAGCCTCTGCAAGACGTCAGGGACCTCGAAAGCTGCTTCCGCAGGTAGGTGCGTGTGAGAGAGAGAGAGAGAGAGAGAGAGAGAGAGAGAGAGAGAGAGAGAGAGAGAGAGAGAGAGAGAGAGAGAGAGAGAGAGAGAGAGAGAGAGAGAGAGAGAGAGAGAGAGAGAGAGAGAGAGAGAGAGAGAGAGAGAGAGAGAGAGAGAGAGAGAGAGAGAGAGAGAGAGAGAGAGAGAGAGAGAGAGAGCGCGCATTCATGTTGCGGTTTGGGGTTCTACATCACATTGATTGTTTCTACTGTATATCATTTTATGATAATTTAATTTTTTTGTGTGCTTAATATGCACCTGCAATTCAATGCCACATGGTTGCATGCCTGCTGTTTCCCTGTCCTCTGGTGCGCTGTAGGTCCAAGACTAAGCTAGCGGCCTCTCTGGCCCGCTGCAGGGTGAAACAGAACCTGGTGAGTGTGTCCTGTGTTCTGCCCGATCCCGTCAGAACCAATCAGGACAGAGCCAAGCTGCTGCCCTTTTACGCCTGGGTCAACACACTGAAGAGCAGGTAACCAGTCAGCACCGACGACTGCATGCACACAAACACAGGGAAAATTTGTCTGAAACTCTGTTTTTTGTTTTTGTTTCTCTATCTAGTTTTGTTCTTATTGAGTTATTTTTTTTATATACCTGCTTGGATATAACAATACTCATGTGATATATATATAGACCATGATAAGCTACGCTATGTGTGCCATGTGTGTAGTGAATGTTTCCTCTCCGTTTATTGTTGTTTGTTGTTGAAACCTGCTTGTACGGCTGCTTCTTGGCCAGGTATCTTGAAAATAGGTTTTACATCTCAAAGAGAGACTTTAACCTGGTTAAATAAATTGTAACATCAAATAAATGCAAATGAAAACGCCCAAAAAAAACAAACATATTTCATATTTCCCATATCGCTCATCTACATGTACAGCGTGGAGGAGGTGTGTGATGAGCTCCAGGAGGACCTGGCTCGGAGTGAGGCGGGGAGGACGGGCGGTAGCCAGGGCGACTGGACCTTCTGCAGGGACGCTCTGTGTCCAGACACCCTTTGCTTCGTCCCACAGCTGCGTGCACTGATAGAGCGGAGCACGCTGGCCACTGCCCATGTGCTCAACGTGCAGGTGCCTCCTCCATACCGACACCACTCCGTCCAACACTCCAGTAGGAGTGGACATGCAATATCTTGCTCGTGGTAGAGCTCACGTAGGAAAGGGCAGAGAACATTGTCATTTTCAAAGGAGATCACACGCTGACTTTAGCTTACACTGTTAAATGTGTAATATGCTATTTGGGGTGTTGCGTTGCTGTAAACAATAGTTTAATGAATATGATTGCAACCCGGTATGATTGATAGGATCATAGATTTGTATTCGCAAAGGCACTGAAACATTACGCCATGTCCATCCCAATCCACCGTAACAAATTCAATAACAAAGTCATAAACACAGAGTAGTGTGTCGACATTGATTCCACTTGGAATATTTCACTTTCACCGCAATAAGATCCAAATTCCTTGCCGACATTTTACATTCCTGCAAGACACGACATGTTCCCATCAAATATATTCTGATATATGTTTGTGATTTTAAACCCGCGGCGAGTAACAATTTCACTGTAGGAATCACTTTTGTGCAACTATCATTTTTTTTACTTTCCTCACTGCAGCTATATAACTTTTGATTGGAATTATTTTTAACAACCGAGTGTCAAAGGACTAAATCTCACCCGCACCCATGGCTCAATTCACCCAATGATTAAATACATTTTTTTACTAATAACTAAACTAATGAAGTTACACAATGGGCTGCTGTGTTTCAGTGCTCTTCTTGAATGAAGCCGGGAACAATGCCTTTTCAACAGCAGGTCATCAGAAAAGCATCTGCTATTTGATGATCTATCGAAACATTCATTTTTGAACTGTATTTACAAAATCTCTACCTGCATGGTTCATAACGTGTTGTTTGTTTATGTATTAGATTAGATTAGATTAGATTCAAATGTGTTGTCATTGCTCAGCACAAGTACAGTACAGCGAAAATAAGTTGGCATCTAACCAGAGTGCAAATGTTACAGTAAAGTGTATGGTAATATACGATGTACAGTGGTTAAATAGGATGTAAAAACTGTCTAGTACTATATATACAGGTGAGTATACAAGTATTCAACAGGTAGTGAACAGGGGTATGCAGTTGTATCAATAAGATAAATATACTGTATATAAATGTATATACAGCAGGTAGTGAGCAGGGATATGCAGTTATATCAACAGTTGAAGATTAACATATATATATATATATATATATATATATATATATATATATATATATATATATATATATATATATACGGTAAGTACAGTAAAAATGTACATGGCTATCATACAGGTACGTAAACAGGTATGTGCATGTGTCTCTTCTTTAGCACAGAGGTGTGTGTGTGGCAGTGAGCGCGCTGCGTCTCCACCTCTCTGACCGCGGCGATGTCCTGGTGGCGGGGTCCTTCTCCGCTTGCACCCTGGCTCACATAGCCGTCCACGCTGCTGCCGGATCGGGGAAAGTGCTCGTGTGCGGGGATGACCACACGCCCTCACAGAGAGCGGAGATGCAAGAGTTACTCACGCGAATGGACATCAAGAGTGAGTGTTGTGTGACGAAGAGACGCACACATACATGAGTATCCGATTAAAAGGTTAAAAGGTAGATCAGTGCATCTGTTTATGTGTTCATGTGGATGCATGGCACCTGAAAATAGTACATATTTTCTTTTCTTCTTTTAGCCATCATACCACAGATTTTACGCTTCTTATGTGTATGTGTATGTACTTGTATGTATATATGTGTGTGTGTGTGTATATGTGTGTATAGCCTACAAACCTCTGTTTCTAACTTTGGTTTGGCATAAGTTTTTGGCTTAAATGTATGTGGTCCATGTGTCCATGTGGCCAAGTGTACTATTATTATAATAATAATAATTATAATAACAAGTATTATTCTAATCATTATCATCATCATCATCATCATTATTATTATTAATATTATTCTTACACATCCAGACGTGCGGGTGCTCCCGGGAGAGTTCCAGGGCCTGGACGAGTGGGACGCCGCAGCCCAGCGCCTGAAGGTGGTCGTACTGCTGCCTCGGTGCTCCTCCTCGGCCCTCAGTGACCCGGTGCACACCCTCCTCGCGGAGCACGGAGGTGCGGCGCCGTCACCTCGGTACCTCCGGTACTCCGGAACCTTTTTAATGTCACATTCCCACCGTGTGCTGGTCCTGATGCTGCTCACGTTTGCTGCCGATGTCTGGAATGGGACTCTTTATGCGCAGGGAGGCATCACAATCGTATATATATATCTATATATATATATATATCTATATATATATATATATAGATATATATATAGAGTATTTTATCAAAAGTACAACAACATTGTCTAGCAATTCTCATGACATTCTATATATATATATATATATATATATATAGAGAGAGAGTATTTGATCAAAATGCCTTTATTGTCATTGTACAAGTACAATTTTATATATATATATATATATATATATAATCATTATAGTGCTTTTTATCCAGAAAAACAGCATCTCCCCCGTTTACTAGAGTCCAGTCTTGTCCTCTCCAATATGGCTGTGACGTTGACATGCGATCCAAAGGTCAATGTCAAACGTCTATGTCTATATGTCTATACTTCTCTGTACCAGGGCACGGGTAGTAGACTTAACTAGGGACGTAAGATACGTCTATTACCCGTGCTGCCCTGGTAAACAAATGAAGAAGAACCCACAATGTGTTATGAGTGACCCCTGTGTTTGTCCTACGATGACTGCTCTGTGGAAAGAGTGTGGTAGGAAGCGTGTGTGGTGGACACATGGGATGGATGGATTGACAGAAGAATTAATGGAGGGATGGATGGTTTAATAGATAACATAGTGGATGAAAGGATGGATGGATACATGAATAATGAATAGAAAGATGGATTGATAAATAGAAGGGAACGATGGTAGTGTGGATACAATAATGGATGGATGGATGGATAAGAGGGCACTCAGTATAGTGCATACCTCCACCACGCCAAAAGGTCCCCTGAATCCGCACTCAGATCTGCGGCAAAATCGAATCAACTGTTCCTTGGCCCATAAGCAGTCTAACCACCAAAGGGTTGTCCAATTCCATATACAACCTTTACAGTTATCTTGCTTACAGACAAACAGACAGACAGACAAATGGTTCAAATGACGATATATTGATATTAGAATCATGAATACATTCTGAATGTACTGTATATCACTAATTCATCATTCATCATCACTAATTCATCATCATTCATTCATTCCCCAAGTCGTGTGTTCTTCCACTTTTCCACCGTTGTGTTTGTGTTTTTAAGACGTTGAAGTGCTCCAGGATTTGTCTCAAGGCCCGGTGTCGCAGAGCAAACTGGACACACTGGTCCATCATCAGGAGAAACTGCTGGCACACGCCCTCACATGTGAGCCAACACCCGCGCACACACACACACTGATTGACACACCCTCATTACACACCTGTCAGATACTGGGGATGTTGACAGGCTTGCTGAAAAGCTAATATTTCTCTCTCTCTCTCTCTGTCTGTCTGTCTGTCTGTCTGTCTCTGTCTCTGTCTCAGTCCCCAAGGTTCAGACAGTGCTCTACTGCACACGCTCAGTGTATCCACAAGAAAATGAGCACCTGGTGAAAAGAGTCCTAGAGAAAACAGACACACCGCCCAAACTGGTGCCCTTTAGGTACACACACACACACACACACACACACACACACACACACACACACACACACACACACACACACACACACACACACACACACACACACACACACACACACACACACACACACACACACACACACACACACACACGGCGCAATGGACGAGATAAATCATCAAAAGCATCATCATTAAACAAGTATAACGCGGGAATGGGATCTATCGATGTATTCCACCCAGCAGCAAGGTTTGTCATTTAGCTTTGTGCTGTAAAACGTCTATGAAGTTCTATTCCCATAGGCTTGGCATATGAAAGGGTGCATCCTCTGCCCTCTGAAGGTTGTGTGTCTCTCCACCAGGACTGCTAGACCCCTCTTCCCACAGACCCCCGAGTCAGACACAGCGGAAAGCAGGTTCTTCAGGATTGAGCCCTCCGGACACACCGACGGATGCTTCATAGCCAGGGTGACCAGAGAGGTGAGAGAGATGTAGAGGTGAGAGAGAGAGAGAGAGAGAGAGAGAGAGAGAGAGAGAGAGAGAGAGAGAGAGAGAGAGAGAGAGAGAGAGAGAGAGAGAGAGAGAGAGAGAGAGAGAGAGAGAGAGAGAGAGAGAGAGAGAGAAGGCGGAGGTGGGGACATCTTAGCACACAATTGAGAAAAGTTGTGTGAAGAAATATGTACACTATGCATCTTTGCAAAAAGATGACCCGTAAATAAATAAAGAAGAAGAAATGAGGAAATGCAAGTATGCCCTGCAGGAGGCAGCCAAAGAGACATAAAGAAGGAATGTTTGCTGTGTGTGTTAGAGAATGCGTGCGCGTGTGTGCGTGCGTGTGTGTTTGTGTTTTGTAGTTCTAGAATGTGTGTGTGTGTGTGTATATATGTGTGTGTGTTCGTTAGTTCGAGAATGTGTGTGTATGTGTGTGTGTGTGTGTGTGTGTGTGTGTGTGTGTGTGTGTGTGTGTTTGTAAGTGT